>VUQG01012847.1:2244-31415 GCA_015106755.1 Etia nguti
CATTAATCCAGGATCCATGTTTGCTTTCTTCTATTTTCACTCGGTTGTTTTAACTTTCACATAGTGCCTGGTTTAATTGAGAGACCAAAACTTCTTGCGTAGGTTAAGAAAAAAAAAATTCTTTGGGTTAAAATGCCTAAATTCATGTTAGCAAAGAGTTCTGTGCTAAAATGTGACTCGAAGAGCTCTGACTAAATGTCACTGATGACTTGACAGTAAGGATGTCTATAGATTAGACATCCTCACAGTTTCCAGTGACCTCTGTCATGAAGAACAGGCCTCTAAACAAAAGGACAAGAAAAGCTATCCATGGGTGTGTGCATATCAGAGCTTTACTGCACCACCTATTAATGTTTAAATCTCGATATAAGTGAAGACAAGAGCACAGTCACTGTTGCTGCCAGCCAAGGCACAACTTGAAAAAAGAAGAGAGACACAGGGGGCCAGGCAGCAGCTGTGTGGAACAGACATCTGAAATGTTGATCATGTCTTTGTGTTTTTAGAAGTGTCTTACTTGTGGGTGAACTAATGGACCAAGATAACAACAGGGACTGAGTTTTAGAAATGTTCTTTTAGATTCAGCCTTGCCAAAAGATTGTACTACTTGTTTTTTCTGTGGATTTCTAGTAACTCTGTGCTAATGGTCCTCTAAGACTACAAATGGCTGCGGCTACACTGCAAAAAAGATTTAGCCATATGGACACTTAAGTATGGAGTCAACCGGAAAGGAAGGCTCTACTGTATACTGTGCAGCTAGTTATTCATCTCTCTCTGCTCAGGGCATCCTATCCCATCACAGTCACCCCATCCTGTACCTGCTTATTAATTTAAAATCATTTGCTACACCTCCGGGGGAAGATAAATGCCAGGTGCAGAGACAGGGCAGTGGTGAACCTATAAAAACTATTACAGAGGCCCCTTCCTCACCCCTTTTGCCATGGCCTGATAATAACTACACTATAGAGGTAAAGCCAAACCATGAGAGAGTAAGGTGTTTCTCTCTCTACCTCTATCTGCCTTCGAGGCTGCATAGCCGAATTAGAGACACACACACACACTCACTCACACATACACACAGCCAACTGGTTAGCCAAGTTGCTTAGAGCCAGCACACTGCCCTAGGGTCCGCCCACCCATGTCAAAATGACATTGCAAATGTTGCAAAGGCCATGAAAGAATGGCATCAAAGTGGCATTATCCTTAAGGACAAAGGAATGCACGAATAAATGCATAAAGTAAAACAAAAAAATCTACTGCATGGCAGATTTGTAGATCGGCACACTAGTCAAATTTCTGTTTTCCCTCTAAACATGTTCGTGTTGTAGAGTCTTTTGCTTTTGGCAAAATAAAAAAGTAACAGCAGCGGGAACTCTTGGACAGCTGCCGACCAAAAATGCTTGTATGATTTTATATCCCTAATACCTCACGGGTAATACCTCTCGCTGCATCAGATGTTGTTATTCACTGCAACCAAACACACCTTTTTGTCCCGTATTTTGTCAGAACTATATACACAAAACGGTCTTGCAGATGTGCATTTTATTGATCGCGTGAATCTAAAAATATAAAACTATGCTACTTTTATATTTCTAACTAAATGAACAGTACATTGCAGGGTCATACTGACACACATTTTCAGAAAGAAGAAAACCTGGGCAGGACAGTTAAATAATGGTGTTATAGTGAAACAGGATATTAAAGGCACTAAGAACTAGATGGCGGATTGTCAGGTCCTATATTACTATCCCTCCAGTGCTGGAAGACCAGAGTGCAGCATTGCCATGACAATTGGTGATTTACAAGAATGGGTTTAAATAGTGTCAAAATATGGGAATAATGCAGAAGCATGTGTGGGTGAATGTTGAGGAGAAGAGGAGTTCCAGCTCTGCAGCATAATTTGAATTCAGTTTTAGAGCAAAAAAACGATGGTATTTTAAGGTTTTCCTTTGACATTATCAGTAATCCCATATGATAAAAAAACAAATATGTTAAATAATGTATCTTAAAGTTGCAGACAAAACAGACTCCATTTTATTGTATGGTATTTCTCTTGCATTATTCTGAAACATATTACACATTTTCTTCTTTATTGAATCCTTGGGGGGGAGAGACTCCCAGCACAAGTTTGCTCAGGACCCCTTGGGGCATGCAGTGACACATTTTCGGTTCTGCTGCTTATTCTTCTATTTTCGTTGCACCGTTCAGTCCAACCGGGAAGACAAAACAGGAAATAAAAAGAACTTTTTCCATTCTTATTGTATGGCATGTTTTGGAAAAAAACAGTTGAATAGTGTGCATTGATATCGCTGTTTGACCCTGATTGTGACACAACTGATTCTGCGAAGCGGCTGTTCGGAAGAAATATTCAGAAGTTATGGCAGATTTGAGGCCTGGCTAACTGCTAAACCGGATGCTACAGTGGCTAAGCTGTCATAGGTAGCTAGGCTTACAGCAGGATGGGTGATTCATCCACCAGTGCTCGTCTTGAAGGACAGGCAGGAACATGCTTACCTACTGAGGCTTCGATTAAAATTTTATGAAACATCAAAATGTATGATCCATTAGAGCTGCTGCACCTGAAACCAAAATAAACCATCCCTCCTATTACATATTATTTAGACCCGAAAGCTTGAGCGTGCACACACACACAAACACAAAATCAGCCCACGCTTGCATTGTGGCGTACATTGAGCAGCCATCATATTCTGCCAACTGATGTTGAGCCCTCCGTCGCGAGGGGAGACTTTATTACTGCTGCTCTTCTTTGTGCTGCTTCACGGTAAGAATCACTTTTATTTCCATCTCTTTGTAAAACGGGGGTACTGCTGTTAGTTTCAAAAAGATAGACTATTATGCACAAAAACACACGTGGAACTGGACCTGCAAGCCAAACAGTAAACACAGAGGCTTGGATCCACAGAAGGAGTACAACTTCATTATCTGCTGAAGACACCATTACCCCATTATATTTTAAATACAACAAGCTGTAAACAAAAACTTGGCACGTCGCATTATTATAGATTCTTAAGTTGTTAATACAAACATTTGAGGGCTGTTTAGTATTTAGATATTCAGTAGACATAGAAAAATGAACTGAAAGTCCAGTATTCATTTCCATATCATCTTTTGCAAATCCGAATACAGGCCACCTCCCAAAGAGTTGGCTTTTTAGTTGCTAAATGCACATCTATCTTCACTGCCTTTTCTGCCATTTGCTACCAAAATCTTAAATGGACTGGTACTTTCTATTCTGACTAAATATTCATGATGCTTCTTGCTACAAACCACATTCACACAGTGTTTTCTTGTATGCCTTTAAGCACTTTCTAACAATCCCCCACACACATACAGGAGCAATTTGGGGCTCAGTACCTTGCCCTAGGACTCTTGGACTGGAGGAGTCAGGGACTGAACCGTTGTTTCAGCCTTTTGAGCCACAGGCACCCCCAAGCTTACAAGCACGTGGTATCTCCCATCCAAATACTAACAGGCCTCACCCTACTTAACTTCCATGATCAGATGAGGTCAGGTGCGCTCACAGCAGAATTGCCATACACATACCACCCAGAGCAGTGAGCAAACATCAAAGAACTTTCACAGTATTTGATGATGAAATTATGCCTGTGCCTGATAATTATCCTGACGCAATGATGAAGCTGACAAAAGAAGGTTTGACCGTGAAACCAAAACTACTGTCCAAAGACCTTCTTGAGTAACACTGAATCAAATAAAACAGTCGTATGTTTCTCATTTTACTAGTTGTTACTGGGTATGTTGGACGACTCTACTCCAAAGCAAACTGGGTTTTTTTTTCTGCTTTTAATTTTATCGTTAAGTAATTATTCATGGCAGAAAAACAGGAGTTAATTCACTTGCATTGTTTTACTTAGTCTTTTAAATCTTTAATTGCACCATATGTCTCAAAGAAGTAACAGTTACAGAATTTAAATGCTGTGATCGGGTCTCACATCAGTCAGACGTTATCTGATTAAATGTTGTTTATTATAACTTATTTTGATAGCACTTGTCTTCTTATGAGCACCTTCTGAATATAGAACATCATTTGTTTGTGAATTCCACCCACGCAGCATTTTCCACTATTGGATTTTTATCTTTGCGCTTGTATTCTTGTTAGTTTCTAAATAAGAATTTTCTATCACTGTATATATTTATTACAAAAGTTTATGGCCTATATAGAAAACAAGAGATAAAAAACAAAGACAAACATTTCAGAAAAATGCTGAAATCTGGACTCAGCTGCTTTCTCCGTACCCTCTTGGGCTTTTAGCATGGGAATTGTGAGACCAGTGTATTGAGACTCCCACACATTTCTAATTCATCACTATGAAAAAAAAAAAGGCATGGTAGATATAGTTTTTGCTCATTCTCTCTCTGCGACTTATATTGCATCTCAGCTGTTTCTTCACGCTTCGAAACCAATGTTTCATGTTTATATTTAGAGGGGCATAAACAAGAGAAAAGCTTTAAGCACTAAGATGAAAACAAGTGGCCATAAAGTGCACCAAAAATGAATAAACCATCCTCAGTCTAATCCGTGGCTTGTCATGGAACTACATGAGTGTCAGTAGAACTCGCTGAAACCCTGAAACACTCAAATCCCATTAAGCCTTTGTAAGGAAATGGCTGATATTTTGTGGTCTAATTAAAAATGTTCCGCAATGAATTGGTGAATGGTTGATAATAATTAACAGCTGTCATGGGATGTTGCATCGGGGACATGACCATATAAACTGGCTAGCCTTTAGCTTTTGTGCATTTTTCTTTGACATGTGAAATTGCCATTAAAAAAAAAAAGACAATTCTAAAGGCAGGAGTCGTCTGATATCATTATTCACGTTACAGCTATGGTTAGATTTTTCTCTGAACTTTAATTATTCAAATTAATATTTAAAAAAAAACTGTCACTCCATGCTGTGTATAAATTAGATTAATGCTGCCATTAATTTATCAGTTGTTATCATAATCAGCCATTTAACCGCAGTGCTCTGTGTGGCTGTTCTGGTGGCTGTGTTTGTGTAACTGTTTATACAATCATGCGGTCCCTCTGTTTCCTGCTCATTTGCATTTTCTCCAAATGTCTCTAAGCAACAACGTGAGTAAGGAGGGGCTGGAAGGCCCTCAAACATCTTGCCAACACCCTCTTTGGGCACTCTTTTCTTCACGTCCGTCCCTCTGCCAGCTCTTTCTCCTACGCTGCTGTCAAGGCACATACTTGGAAAACACCCGGGTGTCACCATACTTCTTCCTCCAAAGACACAAGGAGGGCAGACACTCTTTTAATCATCTTTTCTTGCCTCTACTCTTCTTCTCAGCGGTCATAATAACAAAAGCTGTCACACAGACTCATGTCGTCTCCCAGTGATCATAACGGATAATTACCCTCCCCCCCGAGACTCCAGTCCGGCCACAAGCTCTCCCACAAGCACTATTTCACTGTGAATCCACACCACTTGTGAAATGGCTGTGTCTCAGTAACAAGCTCTGAGTGGCCGTGATTCAGTCAGAGATATAGCCAAGTCAGGGCAACCAAAAGTACATCAACCTTCAACCCTTATTCGCCATTTCTCGATAAAAAAGTCTCTTTTTTCTCCCAAAGAAGATTTATAAATCAGAGAGACAGGGTGAGTGTCAGAAATTGTTCAGTGCAGTCGTTTTTCAAGTGGGACATCAGCCTGTCCAGGTGACAGATGAATCTGACCAAAAGGGGGCAGTGTTGTTATTTTAAAAGAAAGATAGGACTGATGGTCTATCTGGCTGCTGCAGTGCGTGAGCAACTGAATGAGTGAGTGAATGAGTGAATCGGTTATTGAGTGAAGGGTGAGGGCAGATAACATGCTCACTGACTGACAGAGGGAAGCTACAGCAATCGGCATTGATCGCCGCCACACAGACCCCAAGTCTCAGGCTTTGGTTGCTCCACTGGCCTCCGGGGCACAGCCAGGTGCTGGATTATCAGCCTGCATGATTGCATCTCTGGGCAAATATTTTATCAGATACAATGCAGAGTGTTGGTTTTTGAGCTATCGTACAATATTTGAGCAACTTATGGCGAACAGTGACTGCTTTTTTCGTTCCTTGAAGCGAGGGCCTTGTTTGAAGTCAGGATTTCTTCAAATGTACTGGCAAACCATAAAAACTACACGGCAACTGCATCATTTACAATCTGCTTTTAAAAAACATTCTTGGAAGACTGTAAACCATTGCAAATGAATTAAGGTTTTCAAGATGAAAACAACAATAAGGCCCATTCAAAAAAATACCGGAGGGGATTTATCTTTCACGAAGGGATATGAAATGCACAGCTGCAAAAAAGTACAAGACTGCTGTTTTTAAAGCAATTTATCAGACACCCATCCACCTCTGTGATGTCCAATTTTAAGTGAGACATGCCTCAGGCTCATATTAATGTATTCACTTAATACCAGTGCTGCTGGAGGTGTGAGAGACTATGGCTTATCTGCATTCAACTGATGTAAAATTCAAATTCTCATTTACTTTTGCAGAGGAAAAAAAAAGAAAAAAGACAAGTCTGCTGTTTTAAAACTGTACAGTTTGTATACAGTGAAGTCAATTGAGATGTATGAGTTTCTATTGCAAAGGCTAGATTTATTGCAGAATATAAGAGTCGGTAACTATCAAACTCAATTTGTACAGTTTTGTCTCGAAGGGTCTTAGACCTCAAACTAAATCCTCCCAGATCATGCGGAATCACAGAGGCGGGAGAAATTGCAGGCAACCTTATGATGAATGAAGCTATTCCAATCCCTCTTCACCTCCTCCTTTTTGCTTCTCTCTCATCTCTGCTGACATACCTTGTACCTACACAGCCAATCACTGTATAGAACACAGTGAAATCGTCTTAGAAAAGCAATTCACTCCTTCCTGTGCCTGCACTTTTGGTGTCAGGATTGTAATTTGTAAACCGCAGAGAAAAACTTCAGACCCCGTCCAGAGACCTGCTATTTAAGATCAGTAAACACCAGCATGATGACGCCCTTGCGTGCTGAAATATTGCAAGTCCACTTGTCCCTTTTCTCCTTCAGCAGTCTCTAGGTCTTTGGATGAGAAAAGGAGGTGAAAAAGAAACGTTTCAAGTGAAATCTATAATCGAGATCCCTCATCCTTCTCCCCCCTGGTGTGGCCAATTGGTATTCTGCAGGATCCTTTGGCCCCCTATGGTGTTCCCAATCTCCAACTAGGAAGGAAAGAATAGAGAGCTACTAAGCCCCTGGATGGAGAATGCCTCGCTGTGGATTAATGGGCAGAAGAACAAATGAGGTCCGAGAGACGCTTTATATCTATCAATATAAAGTAGCAGATTAGGTACAGAGATAGCTCTGTCTGTGTTTTCATTTGTTTCACTCTTTGGCTATATTATTCCATCAACCGAATCAACTTAAAATGGTGACATTTCAGCTGTGTCATTGGACATCAGGGGGGGAGGACAACAGCTTATTATATTTTGTTTTTATTGTAGGGTATACATTAGGTGAAGCAGATGTTCAAACTGTGCTCTAAACAGTCAATCAATGTGCAATTAATCACACATATATATGATTAATTGCACATTGACTGTCATTTTACATGGATGGTATCCATTGCATGTCTGTTGTAATTACACCTTTGATTTCTGGTGCTGCTAATGCCCAGAGCTAATGGTTTACTGATGTTGTAACTTGGATAAAAAATTAGATGCCGATGGTTTCATTTCCAGTTTAGCTATCATTGTCTGACTTCTACTCAGCGCCTAAACCCAAAAACAGTAATACAGGGTTGTTAATTGTCACAGTGACATGAGCGTGCTGTAGCTGTGTTGCAAGTTTTGTTTAGAGAAGTATTTTCCTTGATACTAGAGCTTCTTAAGAACTGCCAATAGCTCTGTAAATGAAGATGTACCCGAGGCTACTAATGACACAGATTTTTTGTGTGTGCCAATCATGATCATTTAAAAGTAAAATAGAAGCAGGAAAAATAGCCAAGCCATTGAGCGCTTGTATCAGAGGATATGCACTCTGAATGGTCACAGCTGGCAACAAAGGAAGAGATGACACAATTTCAAAAGTGGATGAGTCTTCTAAAAGTCCTTAGTTTTCCCACAGTCACAATAATTAAAAAAAAAAACTGAAGCGGTACACTTTGTACAGCTACTATTTTGAAATAACCAAGCGCATGTGACTGTGATCAGTGACTTCTTAGTGGCTTAGGGGTTTTATCAGGTATATCTCCATGCGATGTTGCAGTGGCCTGTATGATCCATGTTTATGACATTACTGTACTATAGTATAAATAGCTTGTAATATTTGCATTCAAGGGGGTGAGATACAAATATTTTTAAAAAACCTCTCTATGTTAATAATAATTTGCTAACTTCAGTCATTTAATTTTCTAGCAAATGCACATTAAACTCCTTGACATTGGTGTGTGACGGCACTAAATATACACTTATTGGCCACTATTAGTTACACTTAGCTATTACTGAGTTGGACGTCTCTTTTTGCCTTCAGAACTGCTTTAATTCTTCATGGCATAGATTCAATAAGGTGCTGGAAACATTCCTCAGAGATTTTAGTCCATATTGACACGATGGCATCACACACTTGTCAGCTGCACAGCCACGATGCAAATCTGAATAAAGGGATGGACATGGTCAGCTGTGGTGTTTCAATGACATTTAGTTAGTACCAAAGGGTACAAAGTGTGCTAAGAAAATTTGCCACACACCATGACACCGCCACCAACAGCTTGAACTGTTGATACAAGATGATCTATTCATGTTGTTTATGCCAAATTCTGATCCTGCCATCTGAATCTCACAGCAGAAATCGAGAAATTCAGAACAGGCGATATTTTTTCTGTCTTCTGTTGCCCAATTTTGGTGAACCCAAATGAACTTTGGTTTCCTCTTCTCAGCTGATAGGAGTGGCGGCCAGTGTGGTCTTCTGCTGCTGCAGTCCATATGCTTCAAGTTGTGAGCATTCAGAGATGCTGTTCTGCAACTCAGAGCAGTTTGACCTCTTGACTCAACAGTTTTGGCACAGAGAACTGCTCCTTACTGGATATTTTCTCTCTATATATTTTTCTGTAAACTCTAGAGATGGTTGTGTGGAAAAAATCCCAGTAGATCAACAGCTCCTAAAATACTCAGACCAATAACCATGCCATGATCAAAGTCATTTAGATCACCTTTAGTCCTCATTCGAATACTTGGCTTAGCCACGACCTTCTGAAAATGTCTAAAGATGGATTTAGGCTTGTTTACATGACTACATGCATTGAGGCACTTCCATGTGATTGGCTGTTAACAAGCAGTTGAACAGGTATACCAAATAAAATGACCGGTAAGTGTAAAGTCTAATAACCTCAAAACAGTGTTAAACCCTGCCGTAAATAAATAAATAATTTGCTGACCAAATTTAAACCTTCACTGGGTTCACTTTATAAAACCTGTATTTAGAGGAGCCAACAGCAAATATAATCATTGCTAAAATGAAGGCGCATTGAACAAATCATCCTATTTCATCTTTGACCTGCAGAAACTGAAACTTTTTTGTATAAATCGTTGTAGCCAAAATATTTTTTGATAAAATATCATTGCAGTTTCTTACCTTCATAGTTCCCTGCATTCATGGTGCCAACCTTGAAAGAGGTTTTTTTTTTTTCTTTCTTTCCTTTTTTTAACCTTTCAGGTGCTTTGAGAAGCTTCAACCTCTGTGCCCGTCTCAGGCAACCTTGGTCGATCCTGTAATGAATTTAGCCAGGAGCAATAACGGTGCCAATCAATAGCAATCCGTGGTATGTCATTGACAGGTTAGACACTGTAATGTTTGGCCATGGTGGCTAGTCAAAGGAACCAAAGGAAGTGCAGCAGTTGTTATTCAACACTTCAGACAAGTAGACACATACTGGCAACCTCACCCCCACTGACATCTACAGCAACATAGAAATTTCAGTACAAATATAATTCATTGATCACCCAGAAATAGGTTCTTTAATGCCATATATCATGGCAAAGTCACACAAGTGACCTATATCATTTGAAGTATGAAAAGTTCCACTATGAGCATTGAGCAGCCAGTCTCTGCACATAAAGTAGAAAAGGAGTTTAATCAATACACAACACATTCCCACCACTAACATGTTTTTAAATTTGTGTAATTATCTCTGTTTTGTTAAGTAATGTATAAAGAACAATCACAAACCAAAAGTCATTACTCTTTTTAACATTTTTTGTTTTCCATTTTAAACCCTCAGAAGTCGTATTATCCCGCCCTCTCTAAATTGGTTGAAGCCTACATGCAACATGCAGTGCATGGTTATCGACTTGATTTGTGTTTACTGTCATAACAGAAGACCCGAATGAAACTACCGTAAAACATTTATGCTTGTTGAGGCCTCCGGTGACTTTGTGTGATGGTCAGACAAAGGCTAAAAGCCAAACTCCTCCGCGAGCTCCCTGCTTGGTTTTACCATAACAAAGCCATCAGACACATTTGCAAGGTAGGTTATGTCATGTTCCTTTTACAAAGTAATACCCTCCAGCTAGGAGACTCTAAGGGATTGGAATTTTAGTTCCCTTCATCATTTGTATGTGTCGAGGTGCCCTCTGTGGCAAATTGCAATTCCACATCCCATAAGGTCAGTACTCATACTTCCTCCTTGTTTTTCTTTCTTTGGGGGGGGGAAATGACACTCAATAAGGGCAGACTGGTGCGATGTAAGAGAAAGGCCTTAATCCCTTCTGTAAGTTCCGGTCGTAAAGATACACGAAGAGAAAATTCGAAAGACCTAAAAGAGGAGAAAAAGAAATCACTTTTGGATCACATTTTAAAGAAGAAAAGGAAAAGGAAGTGCATGTGTCTGTTTCTGAATATATTAACCAGATGATCTGCTTAAGCATCATGTCAGAACATATAACACATATAAACTCACCAACAAATGTATTTATGCTGAAGCTTGTACATCCTTATCAGACATTAATAGAGTAAAAGATAAAGCAGGATGGAATTCTATTATCATTTTGAATAGCTCTGGTCAGAAACTTCATTCCGCCTAAAGGTTAAATCTGTCCCCTAAAAATCAGGTCATTTGGCTTGTCTTTCTTTTTCTTATCTTTTCATCTTCTGTCTGCTTTCATGTTTTTTTTTTTTCCAGTTTTTCTCATTTGTTCTTCCTCCACTCATTCACTCTTTCTCTTTGTTATTCCCTCACACTTTTCTTGCTTTCTCTCCTGGTTGGGGAGGCATGAATGCAGGCGGCAGATGGCTGGGATGTTTCACGTCTCAGAGGGATCGTGCTTGTCTGATTCCCCCCCCTCCTCTCTCTCTCTGCCAGGAGGTCAGCAAGGTGGGCTGAAGAGTAATTGGCAACTGGCAGGGATAGAGCTGACACAAGGGCTGTTCGGGGTGGCATTAATTGACAATTGTAAATAACAAATGGAGCTGATGATTCAAATTACCTGTCCACATGATTCCCCTCATTAATTGTGTCCTGAAACGTGACCCAACATAACAAATGATTTTTAAAATTTCGCCTCCCCATCCCCAGTTGGCAGAACAATGAGCCAGGGGGAGAGAGTGGAAAAGAGAGGGAGAATAAAAGTGGAAGTGCGGGAAAGCGAGAGAATGAGAGAGAAAGAAACACATCAAGGAACAGATTGTTAATATCAGCCGTTTCATCTGGCCGATTGTGAAATAAATGGCAATGGGGCTTGCAGTAACATGGTGCGACACGCCGCGGCGTCTAATGGGACGAGCAGCTTTCCGCCAGCAGAGACCTAATGAAGTGCGACATCGTTTTTCACCCCACGACCACGACAATGTCAAGGTGCTGCGACTTGCCATTTGTGAAATGATGGTGGCAGGACATCACCTGCTCAGCTGATGGCGCGTGTGGACCAGCCAGGCATCAGACCTCCAAACAACACTTGAATGGCTTTGGAAATCGGGCATCAATACCATCAATCGACCTTCTGCTGACCATGAAAAAGACACCACATCCTCCACTTCTCCATGTTGTTTGACCACATACCCACAGGAAAACGCAACTCAGATGGGAGACACAGAAGGCGACCTTGTCGTACGCAGTGCACTGGGACGTGTTTCTATTATTACAGGTCCGGTGGCAGTCATGCACCAGAACACAAAGCATGTTTTACGGGAGGGGTTTTGACTGATGATTGGGGGAAGCTGAAGAAAGGCTGCAGTGACATTTGATTTACTGGTTTCTCACTGCGCTATAATGAGGAGTAATTCTGTCTTGACACCCCTACGTCTCCCATTCCTCCCTTTCCTCCATTCTTATCTTTCTCCCACTTTACCTTTGCCTTTGGCAACCCCTCTTCTTTAGTGTGGCTTGTCACAGTTTTAAGACTTACCCTCAGCTTGCTACCAAGTTTTAGTGCTCCCTCTCTAGGCACGAAAAACCTGACATGTGTCTTATTAACCAAAAGGATTCTGCATGTATCTTCATTAATAGGCTATTAAGAAGACATGCAAATATGAAAAAGTGACTTCTCCTAACCAATATCCGCCAAGGAGATTAAAGATAACTCAGAGGATTTATATTTCAGAGAAGATGTAATGTTATTTTGTGCGAGTTCAAAGGCCAAGCCAATCATTTGCTGGAATGAATAATTCACTTAAATCGTTGCCCCTGACTGTACATATTCCACTAGAGCACAAGATTTGCCTTTTCCATTCCTATTAACTACCTAAGTACTGATTCATACTGGCTCTCTATGTTTTGGCTGTAAACATGGCATCTGGCAGCAATCACTTTTTACCTCGTTCAGTCGATTCAGTGGATCGGCGACTGTTCTTCCACAGTGGGTTTCTGGGAAGATAAATAACTATTCAAACAGCTTTTCACTCACACTGATGATCATAAGGGATTTTCGAGTTGGAATTTGCTAAAATAAATGCTGTAGAAACATCGACACAAACAACATACAGCTCCGAGGACCGTCAGCGGAGCTGGTAAACATGAAAGAAAAGACACAAATGCGCGCAAAAATAAACACAAACCAGATCTATTAACAGTGGCCATATAATAGGGGGTCATGATTCTAACTGTCAGGTATGATCAGTCATCTGTCTGAGAAACAGAGTTAATCAGAGAAAGCTCAAAGAGTGTGAGAGTTCAAAGGGGCCGCAGAGTCAGTGTGTTGTATGCGATTAATGAAAAGAACTGCATCACAGTTTCAAAGCTTTGCTGCTGTTGTTTTTTCTCCTTCATATCGGTTTGGTATCCCACTAGAGTGGAGGAGTCAACTGTAATTTTTCTCCTGCAGATAAATTCAAAATGGAAACAGACATCTCTCTCTCTCTCTCTCTCTGTATGTTTCTCTTTTCCACTCTCTCACTTACCCTGCCCATTCCAGGTCTTAATTAGCCATAGCGAACAAGCCATGCTCTACTCAATGCTTTTACCTGAGAATGTCATTAAAACCCTAAGTCTAGTAGACCCTTTTATAAAACTGGTTTCACTAAAATTTCCATCCTCCTATATCTGTGTTTGGCTTAATTTAATACCAGCATACCCACCCATTATCTTTGTGGCATGGGCCAGTGCAGGCCCAAGGAACCTATGACACTTCTGTCCTCATTAAAACTTCACACTGTGATCCTTGATAACTGTGTATCTGAGTTACAACACTCTGACACCAAATAATTCCAGCGTGTTTAATTCACCAGGCATATTTACACAAAACTAATTATACAGTGGCAAATTCTCAAAATAAATGGAGTAAACGAAACTTCAAGAAGTCCAGTCGCTTTTCTTTCCAAGCTCCTCAATTACTCAAAATAAATGCATTTTCACCACATTTGCCTGCAAATAATTTAAAAATATAGCCACTTTTGTTTAATCTTTCATAAACATTTGAATCCAATAGTCCAAATCCTAATCTAAACCCTAAAAATAAAGTATAATCTCAAAACCCAAATGTTAATGATTTATTCGAACACTCAAGCTAAATGTCACAATCCTCACTCTAATATAAACGTCTCATTACAAACTCTAAATGAAATTCTAAATGTTGCATACATTTAGTACTGAAACAAAGGTTCTCTCCACTGGACGACCTGCTTGGTCTTGCGTGAATATTCTTATGTAGAGCTGACAGCTTGCCGGCTCCAGCTTTTATCGCGCAGTGTGAATGCATCTTTAAATTAATCCACATGTTCCCAAACTGTATTTTTTTTTTAATGATTTGACTGTCCAGCCAGGTGTGATAGTTGATCAGGATTTTGTCAGGAAATTGTCTCAATGTGTGCAACATAGAAATACAAGTGCAAGAGCACAGTGCAGTTTAAGCAATAGGTGAACAAATGCGGTCCACGCATAGTTGTAAATGATAATTGTTGAAGTATTATTAAATCTTATTAAATGACATTTAAAGAATCCTTTTAAAACTTTTGTTTGAAGAACAAGAAAATACTTTTTAAACCCCCCAAAAAACTCTCCTAGAGGCTCATTTATTTAACTGAAAGTGAGGTCGTTCATGCACTTTATGGATTTGGGTCTAAAGATAAAGGCAGTGTGAAGTCTTGATATTTCAGAATAATCTTTTCTCCCACAGGTGGCTCAGATCCCTGTGGCACAACCCGAACCCCTTTTCAACCCGATGATAAATATTTCAGGAAGAGAAATCAATCAGTATATGGAAAGCTGTAAAGAGTTTTTTATGACTTAAATTATAAAGACGAAGGGGGAAAAAAACCAACTCTGAGGTGAAACTATAGATGGTTTAAGCAGGTACGGGAAACATTACATTGGACAATTAACAAAGTAAATCTAATGTGCAAAATTTTTTTAAACAAAATGCGTGATGCTTTAAATCTCCTTTGAAAATGATATCAAAGTGATTTTTACATTCATTAATAATACAAGAAATCAGAAAGTGATAGAGACTGGATATTAATAGTTAATAAAGAAAAAAAATGATCACAGGAATAATGATACGCTATGTACTGTAATTTATTCTTTACACGTTTTGCCTAATTCCACAATAAGAATACATCAAACACGTGACAAACAATTTCAGCCCATCTGAACACTGCGCTGTACACCCATGATTTTTTATGGCTATATATAAGATTCACCTCAGCATCTCTTTACGGTCATTAAACAGCTTGCATGTGCAGGTCACACAGGAGCTTTCCCCTCTGTCACTCTTCTTGCCATCCAGACAGCGCTTTTTTATTACAGTTACTAGAGCGCGAGCTAAAGGAGAGCGCAGGGAACAGTCCATCCACCTTGTGTCTCCTTTGCTTGGTTCATGTGGAGCAGGTGAAGGTCAGTCTGAAGCTGAGGGGATATCAAAGCCACTGTGTCTGTTAGACCTCTGTCACTTTATGTTCCCTTTCAGTGAAGTCTCTCTCTCCTCCTTCTTCTTTATATCCCGGCTTTCATTTTGACCTAGCCATCCTCTCTCCTCACCCCTTCCTCTCGTTCTGTGCGCCTTTCTTACTCTCAGTATGCCAGCTTCCTCCTCGCTATCTTTTTTAGCCCTTCCTTCCGATTTGTGTGTGTGTTTTCTGATTCAACATATCCTCAATGCCCCAATGTTCATCTGCAGCCTCAATGCAAGTCACTTTCATTTTCCTGTGGCACAGACAGTTGAAGTGCTGTCTCGAGATCCTAAGATTCAATGAGTCTCATGCAGCCTGCACATCTGCAAAGCCTTGACTATGCAGCACACACCACCTGTACCAAGGGAGGAATAGTGATATTTTTCATTGGCAAAGCTATCGCCAGCATGAATGATCAGTACTGGTATTTGACACTGAACACTGATCCTACAGACGTACATCAAAAAATCATGAAAGGAAATTAGGGGATGTGGCATATATTAGATGGATTTTGCTTACTGCCATGCATTTAGTTGAGGGACTGTGCTCCAAAGGCAGTTTTATGCCAAGCAGTAATATGATTTTTTTTTTTCTTTTTGGCATACAGGCAGTAAATGGATTCTCTTTGGATAACTTGGTTGTGAATTTGTTTTAATCTGCAATTATTTACTTACAGAGTTTTGTTTTTTTTTATTGTTCATTTTACTAGATGTAATACGTTAAAGCTCTTGAACACTGCAGTGAGAGCAGAGTCAGGTTTCTCAATGACCTGGTCGCTGGCAAAGCAAATGCAAAAGTGGTTATAGGTTGAATCACTGTTGCATAATATTACTTTAAGATTTTTTCAGCCATCCAGGTTCACTAAGTGTACCTTTTCGTTTAATACAATGACCATAGGGCAGCAGCGCAAGGGAAAGAGAGTTCCACTCATATACACACCTGGCAGCTGCCTTTACAGCCATGTGTTTGTACTGTTGGCCACTGAGCATATCAACTGCAGCAGTTTGGGTTTAGAGGTTTGCTCTGGGAGAGTATTTTATGGGGCTTTGAAGGGCACTTTCTTCCCAGCAGTTTTAGGGATTTGACTGCTGAGCGGTCTGCTAGTCACAAGATTTCACAAAATCATGACAAATTCACATTCAGACACGCAGTTGGCTATGATTTGATGGGAATTCCAGCAGGCCTGCACATGTACAGTATAATAAAACACACAGTTTAACAACTTAGAATGCTCGAACTTTAAAGTTAGAGCATTTTAACTTCAAATATATACTTTTTTGCTGCAATGAGCCATACTTCATACAGTATAATGTCAGTGCAGGCATTTTAGTTAAAGCACTTTTCCCAAAAGGAGACACTCTGAACGTCAATATCATCATTTAATAATCTTTGCTATGCAAGTAAAACTGTAAAATAGAGCTATAACACTCAGTTCCAAGTCCATATTCTTTTCTGTGAGCTTTGATATGAGCTTTAGTAGCTTTCTATTAGCAACAGTTCAAAATTTATCTTGTGTTCTAGCTCTTCTATCCCTTTAAGCCAACCTTCTTCTGATTGGGTGCCCCTCAGAAACAAAAGATTTGAACAACAGACGGGTGGAGTATCTCTGCTCACATTCAAATCTGTGTGCCTGAGATGATACCATACAGAGCCAAGAGTTGAAAGAAAATGTCTGAAACCAAATGGTAAGAGCAATCTGGAGCCTGAACTTTTGTTCCCATTAAGACTGAAGCAGATTGACCAGATTGCGTAGAACATGCAAAGATTTATTCGTAAAGATACTATCGCATCCAGGCTCAAAGTATTAGAGTGCATGAGTTGTAACTTAAAGTACATTTATTTTACATAAAAGGACACATTTTTACAAAGACAAGAAAAAAAAACAGAATGAAAGCCAAGGGAGAGAGAAGGACTGGCTGACTTCCAACACCTTACATAGTGGAGCCAGACCAGGTGAACTGAATCTCCCTGACAACCTGAGCTACTGCAGTGAGAGGCGTGCCCAGACACGGTTGGCACAGCAAGTAAAATAAATAATGAGTGTAGCCTGGCACTAAGAATGATGAACCAAATTACCATATTTCCTTCTGCAAATTTCGGTCTTGGTTTTGGTTGCGTGGACTGTGCAGGTCCAGAACAGTAGCATTTCCCTAAAGAAAACCGATGTCCTTGTGAGGGAGGTCCATAATTGCCACAAGCACACAAACAGCACTTCTGATTAAATGGGCATGGGACGAGAAAACATATGTTGCACCAGTCCTGGGAGAACTGTCTTACACAAAATGGCTCAATGACATTGTGCAGGGAACAAAACTAAACCACCACCAAGCCACAGAGAGCTGCAATAGGAGCCACTCACGAGCCAGCCTCTGCCGTACGCTGTGATTCAATGTATATTTGAAGACTTCAAGAACTTTTTCTTTGTATTTTATTTTTGATGCTGTATGAAACATATGAAAGTAAAATATCAAGAGCAGCTGGATTTATCTGAGTATGGTATGTTTTTAAAGATTAGAAAATGGGTTTCGTCTCCAATTTACAGAAAGTTTTTCAAATTTTTGTTTTAAAAATACTGAGTAATATGTTGGCATGACAATCATTTGATCTCCTTTGATGTAAAATACAAGTTTTTTCCCTACATGTCCTGTATGCCATTTCAATTCAAATCTATTTTATTTTTATAGTGCCAAATCCCAACAACAGTTGCCTCAGTGCATTTTATATTGTAAAGTAAAGACCCTAGAGTAATACAGTGAAACCCCAAAAATCGACAATACTTTCTGAGCAAGCACTTGGCGACAGTGGGGAGGAAAAACTCCCTTTTAACGGGAAGAAGGCTGCGGCAGAACCAGGCTCAGGGAGGGGCAGTCATCTGCTGCGACCGGTTGGGGTTGAGGGGAGGGAGACGGAGAAAAAGGCACGCTGCAGAGGAGAGCCAGAGATTAATAATAACTAATGATTAAATGCAGAGCGGCGTATAAAAACAAAGAGAAAAAAGAGTTGAGTAAAAAGAACCCCCCCTCCCCAGCAGCTTAGGCCTGTTGCAACATAACATATCAGCCCTAACAATAAGCTTTACCAAAGAAAAAAAAAGAAGCTAATTATCATACATGCATTGCCTTTAGAACCCTCTAGAGAAAGTTGGAATATGACTGTTACACGTGATTTAATACAAGAAGGTGGGTAATGCAAACCTGAAAGTCTGCAACTCACGAAATCCCAAAAGAGGCACATTACCATCAGATCAGTGCCTCAAAAAGATTAGCTAAATTTAGCTTAATTTAACAAATACGCTCTAGATCATGTGTATGAACAAATTAGCTCATTTTACTCACTCTGTTTTTATCTGATTGATTGCTGGCTGGTATTAAGTATCCTCATTCCTATTAACCACCGCTGAATGGGCTGAGTCGTTTATTCCCCGTGCTTGACTGCTTAACCGAAATAAAGCTTGGGATAATTGCTATAGGAGTGTATGGGGGTGGCAAATTGAGGTTGTGCAGTGCCCTACAGCCTATTTATAGGTGTTCAACCAACTGCTTTATGAAGTAAAGTGAGAAAGGTAGCATGTGCTGTTGTGTGGGTACTAATATGTGGGTGGAAACCTGAATATATGGGGGTGTAAATAAATGTGTGCACTAGAGTAACTGCAGTCATCATCTGAACATGGATACAGGTACACCTGTGTGCAAGTTCAGTTATGTGTAATTGCGTGTGTTTGTGTTTTTATGCCGCGCCGACTTTACAAGGTCATATTTCTCAAAGCGACATGACGACTTAACTGCCTTTGTTCAAGTGCAGTCTGTCGTGGACATGTGTTTGACGTTCTTGAAGGGTATACAAAAAAAAGAAAAAAAAGAAAGTCCATTAAAAAAATAACTAAAATCAAAGATTGTATCTCATCAAAAATTTCACCTTTTTGCATCAGCTCATGAAGCCATCCATTTGAGCAAGTAGGTAGATTATGTTTGGGGTTTTGCAAATCAATATGTCATTTTACATTTGTGGCCAGAGCAAGGCTAATCTTGAATCTGTAGACACTCAAAGACAGCAGCAAAGGTGAAATTTTATTGTAAACACTCAGTAGTTTATGAGTTAGACTGAGCTTCTTTCATAGGTTATCAGGAAAGTTGTGCTACACAATTAAAGCAATGTAACTTTTTCAAATAAAGTCCATTAAAGTTGATATCTCTGCTTCAGTAACCATAGTAGCTGCAGTTAACACAAATGTAATATAACTTGACCACCTTGACTCTGCGTGGTTAGAGGCATTATGTAACCAAAGAAGCAGAAGATGTGTCTCCACATTACACAAAAGACACATTCCAGGTTCTCCGAGTGACCCCACGTGGCTTTGATGACGAACACCCACTCACACTTCACTTCTGCTTGAATTCTACCTGACATAGACACACAAAGAAAGCACTGCCTGCACCTAAGCATAGACATCAGCCTTACTGTACAAATTCCAAACTCTTTCTCATTCCCAGGGCATCCTATGTTATCATTTTGTCAAAGCCACTGGCTTGTTGGGACATAATCCCACAGTGTTTCTTGGCATCGATGCAGTCACACATATTCGACACCTAGATCAAATACTCCTGTTTGAAAGAGATGGACAAAGATTGCATAAGGAGGCAAGTGGGGCTAAAAGACAAAGTCCAAATAAGGATGGATTGCAGTGACTGTCAACCAGGACACCACAGTTCACGTCCTGTATTATTTTGCATAGTTTGATTTTTTTTTCACTCACTTTCACTTTCATTTACTGCCTTCTGTAGTTTTGAAAATTGTAAACAGCATCTATTAAAATGGGGTTTTGCCAAAGTGTTCATTTGTGAAAAAAATTGGGAGTGAGTTTGGGCTTCAAATCCCCCAAATCCTAAATTATAAACATTACTTTCTTCATAACATAAATTAGGATTGAGCTTTACTCTGATCATACTAAAGTTAATTACTAAAAAGGACAAGAGTAATACTCACTCGAGTGTGGTTTATTATTTTGGTGGTGCAATTTTAGGCAAACCACAGGCCTGGCTCAGTTTCAACATCTGGCTTCTGAAAACTCTACATGGGCCAATTCTGGGGTGTCATAAATATTATAATTTGTCAGAGTTATTTCTTTTTCGCCCTCTGATGAGAAATGACACTAAATGATTTCATCCAAATCTGATGACTCTAAATAAAAAAACCATCCTTAACAAAGTTGGTATTCTTCATCTTCTGAACACCATGAATATTTATTCCAAATTCCCTAACAATTAATTATAAAATTGATGGAACATTTTACTTTGGCCCAGAATCTACAAACTAATCAAAAGACTAATGCAGGATTTAAGTCTACAAGTCTTTTAACTCTACGAACAAACTCTACACACAAAACACGACTGTATAAAAAACAGATATATGCACCAGATGAAATCAAGCATCTCCTGAAGGCTCTTAGTTAATGCCCCTGTAAGACTGGTTGACTAAAACACCACTGAAAGCAACTGCTCATCTGTTAAGTGATCATGCAGGTCCCATGGGGACATATACGTGTGAACAAAATGAACAACGGCATTATTCAAGTCTCCTGAAAGGTTGAAACAATTAGCTGTGCATCAAGCCCTGTTTTATCAAAGGAATTATATATGAGAATGGGAATTATTGTATTTCTGAGCAGACAGCACACAAAGTTCATTACTGAGGCATTGAAGTACATTAAGAACTTAAAGCGAGTACATCATTATTACTTTGATAACTTTTTAAGACTATGAAATAATAAAAATAACAAAAAACTGCAATCCATATTACATTCATACCGCAGACAAGAACATCAAAAACAGAGAAGTTTTCTGAGTTTCTATTTGGCAGGGAATATATAATATACTGTGTTCCTCCTAAACTGTCAGGGCATGGAACCCCATTTAGGATTAGAGTTTAATGGGGCTTTTGGGGCCGAATCTGCTCTCAACAAGGCTGTTTCCTTGCTCAGCCAAAGCACCCCCAGCTAAAACTGCAGGTTATTATGCATGGCTGTCAATTTTATTTAGCCTACGGTTAAAAACTTCAAAAATGGACATGATGCCTTCTAGTTTATGTTTTGCCCTGTCCATTCAGATGCTGGTGTTTATTTACCCAATACAGGACACCAGCGTGTGTCTTGGTGGTGATAAGGAGTAATCTGGAGGATACACATTTGGGAGAAATCATTAATGTGCTAGTGATGGTCCATGGCTCAATTCATATTTCATTATGCCCACTCCATGACTGGCATTTTCAAGTTAGGTATATGAAAGACTCCATGGAGTGGCACACCATCCTTCTGTTCCACAATTTTCTAAACCCCCAACCTAAAGCCCCAAGAAATATTTCCAAGAAATCATTGTTTAAGGCGCTAATTTCAGTGGCAAGCCTTGAAAATCTTATCAGGGTCTGCTGTTATTTGACATGGCCTTGGGCACTGAATATTTAAACAAATCTTCTCCCTGCTGCCCTTAGACAAGAAATGTGTGAATAAAAAGCATGAGTGGCTCCAACCAAATTAATTTTTATCTTCTCTCCTGTTGAATGTTAGCTGTCCTCAGAAAATATCAGGCCAAAGTTGTCTTTCCATTATCTTTGTACTGCCTGCAACTGAGTGTGGCATACTGTCTATTACAGCCACTGTTGAAAAATAAAATTAGCACATAGTGTGTGGAAATGTTAAAAGTGATAATGATGACTACTGACCACTCCCACAATTTGAATTAATAGGTGAATAAGATTTTTTTATTTATTATTTTTGACAGTTTCGAGCAACTGTTAAGGCAGATGTATCTTAGTAGCTATGATGACATGTGTTGGCACAGACCTTTACCCAGAAAAGCAGCATAGATGGGACTGGAGACACTTTTCAACCTTCAGAGATTTAACTTCTGACAATTTAAATCATGTTTGCAAAAAATCCCTTGCTGCCTTGAATTGCTCTTGTTGCCTATAAATGTAAGATCATTTTAACATCTGAATGAAGCACGGAGGATGAAGCACAGAGACTGGCTAAGTATTTGAGTGATTTCAGACATAAAACTTCTCTTCGGCACTGGTTGTATTGCTCAGGGCATAGCTATTTAGTTTAATATGCACAAGGTAAAGCATGGTCTCAGACTTTATCACCTTCAAGCCTTCAGCAGCAAAATGCAATGTGATGTTGAAAATTAACACACACACACACACAAAAATGCATACCTGCAAGTAAAGGCAGTGAAATATTACACATAGACATTTTTCAGATGGTTAGATAAATGTAGATTTAAGGCAAATTTATCTGAAATATATGATATGAAATGTAAATGTTGCTGTTTACTATCTTAATTTCAAGTCATAAATTGGATGTGAGCTGCTGTAATGCTTTTTTTTCCCTCTTTATGTGTGCTGAAATGTGCACTGTCAGTACATGAGAGCTCTGAGGCCTCACCTCTAGTAGGACCTCGGTGCAGTCTCACCAAAGCAAAGACATGATATACAACTTGAAAATGTTTAAACAACAAGAAAAAAAACCCTCCTCATAGTCCCCTCATATATTTTATCTGATGAACTGAGCGTGAACTTAAAATAGGGAGAAAGTTTAACATCGCAGAGCGCCTACCTTGGCAGTATTAGCGCCAACACGTTGGCATATTTTTACTGATAGAGAGTGTCTTTCAGAGTCGCTGGAGAGACAATATTCTACAAAGGGGAAACCGAGATTGTCCAGCCCAGACCACGAGGTAGGAGTTTGTCACCTTGTGAAAGGTGCAGAGAGTAGAATTGGGCTAGTAAAAATAAGAAGTGACAGGATATTGATTTGCTTATCGCTGCTCTGCAGACACACAGATGTGAAGGGCAAGAGAAGGGGGGTGTGGTGGGGTGGCAGTGGTTATCTGGCTTTCACGTCTGATAGGGAAACAGAAAAAGGAAAAAAGAGAGATTTATCAGCTGATTGCTTCGCCTCAATTTTTGTTCCACTTTCTTCATGTGCTTTACAGTAAAAGGCACATACTTTTTGAAAGTAAACATATATATATAAAAAAAGTCCCCTGAATTATTTGGTCATTTAAGTGAATGGTGCTATCTAAAATACTTATTGATGTGGCACATCAATATTCCATGTACTGTAATTGCAAAACACAGATACACATGTTAATTAAATTACATGGTACAATCACGGTATGAAGCTGACAAACCTAATTTCATGGTGTTTCAACTAACTAGTACCTTAAGATTGGCTTTCTGGTATAGTGTGTATAGCTGATACAGTTCAGTACTTATAGTAAGTGCAGAGATAAAATGAAGCTCTGCTTTACCTCTGTGCAAAATGGGAGTTATGATTATGTGTGCATGAAAATAGTCTTGTGGCTATAAAAGCATTACATCTTCATAGGAATTTTTAAAAAGGCATAATGAGTGAAGAAAAAAATACAAGAAATTTTTTTTTAGAAGAATTGAAAACAAGAGATGGGGCAATATGATTCATTTTGGAGAGGGAATGGTGCAATTTGATTAAAAATCTACATACGTAGCTGCTGAATTAGCACTGCTGCTGAAATGATTAACACATGATTTAAATATTAATCATGTGTTAATATTTTGGTGAGAACAGCTGATAGCAAAATATGATAAAAGAAAAAAGTTAAAGTCATTCCACAGTCTGCAATTTAATCTGAAAGACCTGTTATCTTGAAAATCTGGCATGGGGAAAAAAATGATTAACATAAACATCAGGAATAAGTTGTGAACTAACTTTTAAAAAAGCTATTGTTAATAAAGCTGAACTTGTTTAAATGCATATGTCTCTTGCACACTTTTGCTTCTTTCACATTTCAGTTGCATCCTGAGCTGTAGTGACTGACTGTAATGAAACCGGACAAACAGCACCTCCTAATACTAAATAAAAATACATCATGACGACAAATCTTCTGATTGGCAGCTGCATTGTGTGATTAGCTGCAGAATATTTGCTTTGAGGATTATAATGGTGAAATAAATTGCATTAGTGCTTATGACACCTAGCACCAAGGCGAGCACTAAGCATTGCAAACTGATTCAGGGATGAAAGATCTGCATGTTTGATTTGGCAAAGATTTTACGCTGCATTGCTGATGTAACCTTCCCATTTTCCAGGCTTGGGACCAGCACTAAGAGCACACTGTTGCTGTGCTGTGCTGGTTTGTGATGGACTATCATGCTCACAGTGGGCATCGTGATGGCAGAGGAGATGGAAGAAAGCCTGAAGAGATAGAAGTATATGTGGAGGATGAATGAAAGTCAGTAGAAGCAAGACAGAATACATGTGTGAATGAGAGAGAGGCAGGTGGAAAGGTGCAGATGGCATGGTAATGGTGCCGCTGTCAAGAAGACAGGAGGTGGAGCTGCAGGTAACAGAGTTGAAGACGCTAAGATTTTCACAGGGAGTGACCGGGAGGGTCAGGATTAGAAATGAGTATACCAGAGGGAAAGTTCAACACGGTGAGGCTGAAATGATTTGGGCAAGTGTAGACGAGGAATAGTGGATACGGTGCTCTGAAAAAGTAATTTCAGACAAAGACAACCCGAGTAAATACAAAATGCAGTTTTTAAACGATGATTTAATTTATTAAGGGGGAAAAAGCTATTTAATGCCTGATATAAAAATGTGTTGAATGATCTGAAACATGTACGTGTGACGAATGTTAGGGAGGCGGGGTGTACTTTTTCACAGCACCGTATATTGGACAAGTGGTGTTGATTATGGAGCCGTCAGGTAGGAGGAAAAGAGGAAGATCATGAAAGAGGTTCATGGATGCAGTGAAAGAGGACATGCAGGGAGTTGGTGTGACAGAAGAGCACGCCAGGGATAGGATGAGATGAAGGCAGATGATCCACTGAGGTGACCACCTCCTAAAGGGAAGAAGAAGGGACGCGAAGAAGAACGATGAAAGAAATTGAATCTCTAAATCTGTACAAAAAATAAAATAAATTAAAATTTACTGACATGCTGTCTACTTCCAGCAATCCGACTGATAACAAATCCAGATATTATTATTTATGATGAAATAATGGAAGTTGGATTTATGATGCTTAGGGTCTACCCATGCTTGTGCATAGTCAAACCAACAGGAACAATAATAACGATAATAATAATAATAAATTCTTAGCAGAATCTGACACTTTTTGTCAGAGTTCACATTTATACAAGGTTATTCTTGGCTTCTTATGGCATTGATCCAGAGCTGTCAGTTTAGCTTAAAAAAGTCTAAAGTCTAAATTGATCTCTCAACTCTCTCTTTAATAGAAAGATCACATTGTCACATGGGAAATAGACAACAGAAGAGAAAGACAGGGAAGGCACGAGAAGGGTACTGATTAAATTGTCTTCATTTACTTAACTGGCTGCTAATATTTCAATTAGAGCAACTGGAGGCAGTGACATTCTAGGGTTAAAAATGGAACATGGGAAGAATTAGTCCAACTGATTAATAGGAGGAAATGACTTCTGTGCACACTAGAGACATCCCTCTGGCATCGTTCATCACTGACACCGTCCTCCCTTCATCCGAGTCACTCATAATTCAGCAAAAAAAGAAAAAAAATTACTCTTTCTATATTTGTTATATGCAGACATAAGAGAGAGTTTGTGCTACACGACTTGTCAACCTGCAAAGGTACACGCTCAAGCTGCTGGCAGCAGTAGCCAGGCTGAGGCTGAATTTGACAGAAAACACATTGGAGACTTCCTCTTCCCCTCCTCTGCCTTTTCCCATTACCATAAACCCACTCACTCATGATAACCATTAATGTAGCGTCTTATTAAAAAACTATCAATACAGCCAATGCCAGTGCGCTAATGGCCAGGAATCCCTCTCAGTTAAATCTCGACTTTGGTCTCCACTTTGGACTAATGAGAGCCATCACTCAGCATCTCTTTGGGCTAAATCACCTTTATTTGTATCTGCCTTTTCGCAATGTTGGCAATTTATAGAACAGAGAGCAGTAAGAGATGCATTGCAGCAAAATATAAGGGGCTGAGGTATGGGGACAGGAGGGGTAGTTTTAGTGAGTGAGAGTCTGAGGATTGAACCAGCAAAAGGAAAGTAAAAGAGAGAGGGAGAGAGGCCATACTTACTTGGCCATTCTAGTATTTTGTGCTAGGGACCATGGTGAGCTGTTAATTGTTCAGCATTGGAGCTCCGGCAGTAAAAAAAAGGCCCCATTGCTGCTGCCACTGATGAGGCATTGTTGTCTGGGAAAGTTTATCTCCAGTGTCGAGTCACAGGGAGGGCATGCTTGATGCAGGAGCGCCACAGGAGTTTGCCCTTCTAACTCAGGGGAGGAATTGAACATTGCTCTATCAATCTGAGCATTTTACAGCTCGGGCCTCCCAGCCGTGAGAAATGTGGGGGAGTGTTTATACTGCTCCTTATTGTCTGGGATCTAAAGCAAACACTCTGTATGGTTTGGGAAGAGTTAGTATGACAGAGGCCCATCCATTGGATAGGGAGTCTATCCAGCAGCCATAAGAAGGCAGACACATCGTTCACGGCCGAATAGGCGTGTATTGCAATGCATTAAACTAAATTTCATCTCACGGTGTGTGTATGGTAAAGGAAAATGTAAAAATAAAAAAACAAACGAAAAAAAGAGGGAAAAAAAACACATAATCGTCCACTTGCAACCTTTAGAATATTGACTGCTGGGTTCCTCCATCATACCGCTAGGCTTTTGCTAATTATAAACAGCCTAATATTCTCAATATTTGCACAGTTTACAAATATATGGTTTTGTTGCATTTTTTCTTTCAGAGAATATATCCTTTCTATCTATTTTATACTAAATTGGTGTTGGGAGTGTTTAAATATGTTGCTGCCTCTACTGCAGAGTTACCCAAAAATTACGGAGCTGGTGTGGTTCAGTTAATTGAAGGTAATTTAAAATGACTTGGAGGCAAGCACCTCTGGCTGCAAATGTTATGACTGACCATTAATTTGGCAGTTTGAGAAGACTAAATATTCTCATGAATAGATTTTCCAAACTTATGAAGTTTGTAGTTTCTGTGTTTCCTTGTTTTTGTTTTTGTTTTTTGGCAAAAGAGTTAAAAATCTTAAAATTTCTGCTTTTGTGGATACAATAAAGGCTCAATTTAAAACATTATTTAATGCACCTATTTACAGAGTTACATAGAGCACACTGCCATTTGCTTTGTCACTGTTATCCATGACCAAAATTATAATAATCATGACTTCACTCCAAAGGTTGTGCCCTCAACAGACATATAGAATAAGCATTAATGCACTACAAAGGACTATTTTACCATAGAGATTTGAACTCCTGAGAGGCATCTCTCTTTGAAATGTCCCCTACTGTCACCTCTGTCAATAAGTAAAAAGCTAAACAGCTACAGTATACATGACAAAGGCTCTGGCTGGCAGCAAAGGTAACCAAGGGCAGAGAGCCATTTAATATTTATGACACATGTCGAATCACTGAAATCACCTATTCATTAGTGCCTATATAGTGCTACATCCCTGAAGAACTGGGGTAAATGGAGATGTATGTGTGGGTTTTTGATACACTTGTAATAACCATCACCAAACAAGGCCAATAACAGTTTTTATGTTATAGCCATTGTAATGATCGTCAGTCTGGGAGGCGCTTCAGCCTTAACCGCTAGAGAGGCCTGCCTGCCAAGAGTGCTAGTAATATAAATGCACTTTGAAGAATGAGGGGGTTGGCATGCTTCTGGATAGGCTCCAGCTACACATCCAAAGCTTCAAAATCACAGCTGCGCTGACTCAGGCGATGATGCTTCTTACTCCTTTCTTTCTCCCTGGACTTGTCTGTAGAGTGCAAGCAGGACTTGAAAGCCTTTGTTGCATTATATACGAAGTACAAACAAATTATGTCACTACATTTAGAAATCAAATTTAACCTTCTGAAAAGGGGCTGCTTCATTTTAAAGGGCAAACCACAGATTCCATTGATATTTTATATCAATGGAATCTTGCACTGGGGGGCAGTATTGTTATGTGGGGGCATCCAACGTTGTGGATTTAGACTGTTTTTTATCATTGGAAATCAAGCAAATTCGCAATTGATCAGTCACAATGTGCAAGGACTACAGATGTGCAGATTTCAGACTGAGAAAAAAAATTGTGTGAGATGTGCCTCTAAGTAACTTTGCTAGTTTGTCCTCAGCATGCTACAGTGCGCTCATAAGCCAGTTTGATTTATTACTGTATTAAATGTGGATGAAAATGGGAGAGCTGCTAGCAACAGTAGGAGGTACTTAATACCTGTTCTCACCCCAGCATAACAAGGTCTGCTCAGGACCCTTGAATGTAAAACTGCATGACACAGGACATCCATGTGGCATCATTTTTAATATCCGTGGTGGTTTGACCTAAACAAGTCCCCTTAACATTATAGACATCATTAGAACTTAGGTATACGTACGATGAAACCAAGGAAATGGTGGAGCAGCTAGTAGCAGATGAAGAGTACAACAAATTTTCTCTCAATTACCGTATTTTCCGCACTATAAGGCGCACTTAAAATCCTTTAATTTTCTCAAAAATCGACAGTGCGCCTTATAATCTGGTGCACCTTATGTATGAATTCTGGTTGTGCTTACTGACCTCGAACCGATTTTATGTGGTACACGGCGCTCAAAAATCTGTCAAAAAATGTTTTAGTACAACTTGCGTAAGCTACGAAGCCGCACCGCTTGATGGATCGTCGGAGCATTACGGCTACCGTAGTCAGGAGCCTCGCGGAGTAATCTGGGTCCAAAACTCCGTCCGCTTCAGGTCCCAAAGTCAAACG
>VUQG01012848.1:17486-50301 GCA_015106755.1 Etia nguti
ACTTGTTGCCGTAGTTAAAATAAACCCTGTTTTTGTTTAATCGAGTTCTGTAGCTCCTTTCAGCCCTGCACACAGTGAGGCAGCTGGCTTGCCGACTGACAGCAACATTAGCTTTTGTTTTCATCTGCTTCAAAACACTGTGAGCCGGTCTGATCTGTCACCTGACCACAAACTTTGCCTCATGATTGGAGCACAGCGCTGAGCCTCAGCCAGCTGACCAGAAGCCAGGGCTCTGATTGGGCTAGAGCCTCTCAAAGCACTTCCTCCTGTAGCCGGGCAGACTGCGAGTTCCCATGAGGACTGAAGGGTTTCAAAACACATATACAGGCTGCAGTGAAGAGAGACAGTTACTGATGCAACTATGTAGAGGGAACCTCTGACAGCCATGTAAGAAAACATAGATGCTTTACTGTTAAGTACAAATATCAGTATATCAGGAGCAACAAAGAGCATCTGTAGTTGTTTTTAAGCTGAGAAGGTTCCCTGAGTTCAGCCTGAGTGAAAACCTGAAAATGATGTAACCAGAGGATACGATTTTTTTCATCTCACCGTGGCAAAACCTGGGAAAACAAAAACTAATTAATGCAGGCGATGTTGTTGTCACTCTAAGTCTGTTTGTGTTACTAGGCAGATACAAATAAATGCATTTCTTGCTCACACAGGGAGGGAGAAACTGCTGGAACAGAGTTTGAACAGCAGATCGATCTCAGTGTCACATCCGTGCATCCAGTCCAAGCATAGGACAGCTCAGCTCATTAGTTTTAGTCGGCAGTGTCAGTGGAAATACAGATAGGAAATGAGAGCAAGGGTGGTAGCACATACTCCTCTAATTCTCAAATTGATGACTGATAATCATATTTCCCAAAGTGCTTTGCTCCTAGGAAAAAAACAAAATTATATGATAAATCACTTTCTGCCCTTAGATCCTTCATCCTTGGTTCTCCTATAAATACAATTATGTAATCCAACTTTATTGGAGAAAGGAGAAGCCAGCCCTGCATGCGGTTTTACACTCATCCCTGTCACTGGCTTTTTCCTGTATTTGTCTTTCTCTTTGTTATCTTGTAATTGGAAACAAACATGTCACTCACAGTTGGCACCGATGTGTCACACACCATTCTCATCTGCAAAGCACTGCGCAGACACACACATTCTCGTTTTTGATGTCTTAGTGAGGACATCTTATTGACACAATGCTTTCCCTAGCCGCTTACCCTTAGTCTAAACCTAACCATAACCTAATTGTAAGCCAGGCACTAAAACCTCATTTTGGAGGACAGGCACCTTTGTCCTCATAAATGACTGTTGGTCCCCACAAGTATAGTAACATTCCAATTTTTGGTCCCCACAAAGATGTCTAAACAGGTACACGCACACAGATATACATACAAAGTGTGTTAAGAAGCTTTTTTCTGGTTGTTGTGGGAATGTTGGATGCTTTTTGTTGTGCCCTCACTATGTTGAGCCGGCACACGGGTTACTGTAGGGTCAGCTCTATCCACTGTTTTCCAGCCTTTATGACCCTTACTCCACCCACACACACACACACACACACACACACACACACACACACACACACACCTTCATCGTACTATCCTCAGTTAACTGTGTTGCCTTGGAGACAGGTTTGGAAAGTGTTTGGCAGACTGGTGCTTGGTTTAAAATGAGGAGGGGGTATCTGGCAAAAATGAATTGCTGTGTGTGATGCTGAAAAGATGTAATTTTTATGCTGATTTTACATATAAACTAAACAAAATAAGGTGTTAATGAGGAACATTTCTAATGCTTTTTAATGTTCATAATACTACCTTACAGTAGCATTACTTTTTAAGCCGTAGATGACGGCCATCCATCTTATCCAAAAGCTCAGGCCTTCAGACTAGCTGTTAGCATAGCTCCACCCACTTTCTGTTTCTCAGACCTTCTGGTTCCAACGAACCAGCTGGCTTAAATAAAAGGTGGCCTTAAATCAGGGATATCAAACTTATTTTAGATCAGAGGCAAAATAAGTGGGCTGAACCAGTGAAACTCCCTTTTCTATCAGTCTAAAGTTTAAATGCACATTTAATTCCTGAGATATCTCCGCAGAAGAAAAAGAAATGACATTTCAGCAGTATGTCTGAGTTTTTCTACATGATAAAAAAATGCTGCTTTAGTAAATAAAAGAAACACTTTTGGTGCTTAAACTGGAGGAAATAAATTGCTCATTGCCCAGACTGTCCTGTAATTATAAAACTGAAAAAATTTATATGTTTATTTTTTGCTGTGACTCAAAAACAGTAGATGGTGAAAGAAACATGCACTGTTCTAATTTAATTGTTGATCTATGACTTATTTACTTTGGTGTCATATGGATGCTCATGGGAGAGGTCTTGCAAAAGCTGCAAAACCTCAAATACAGTTAAAAGTACAAAATTTATGCTCTCCTTAACATTTTCAAAAGTTGTCCAGTGGGCCACATTGCTGGAGTAAGATTACTGTAAAGTAATAATATATTTTATGCACTTTGCATGGAGCAATTTTGGCCCCTGGGCCTTATGTTTGACACTGTTGACTTAAATGGAGAGAAGCTTTGGTCAGATAAATCTAGCTACTCAGGAATTTAATATTTTTTGTTACCATTTATTATGCAGTTTACGTTAAATACCTTGCATTTAACTGGTCTTTCAGTATGTCAGAAGCAAAACACCAGAGCTTTAAAGCAGCATCGTTTAACAATAGCAGCAGCAGTTTGGCGACATCTGAAAAACTGTAAAAGCTTTCTTTGAATCATTTAGCTTCTTAATGTATAAGTTAATGATCCTTTTTTTTTATTATATCAATTATCAAATGAGTGTTTGTTTCAGTGATTTACGTATTAAAACATTTCTAACTGGTTGCATTGTTTTCTGACATGCTCTTCTGTTATAGAATACTTCCTCAAATCAAAAGTGGGTCAATGGGAACTTTCAGGCACATCACCTGTGTAGGCGCAGGTGTGGTTGCAATTTAAAAGAACTTTCATTGTTCAGTGACCTGTAAGAAAGAATTGGCTTCAGCTACTTAGAAACACATGATCCATAACTAAGTCTTTTCAATCTCATCAAACCTCACTGACACACCACAGGCTTCCAGAACAAGCCTGGACATGTCAGTGGATAGCACAGACTGCTACACCTGCGTGCATAACCAGTGTCTCTGCTGCATGCTTACCGTTAATTACACCACACATCTATAGTCAGTATAGTTTCTTCTTTTCCTAACATGCCTAAAAGCATATATTGTATACTTTACAAAAAGTAAAATAATAATATATTTTATGCGGTTTTTATCTGAATGTTTTATGTTATGCCCACTATTGTTTTTGAATTTCCGGCATTCCTATCAAGGTGTTATTTTTACCATTTTAAATGATAAGAAAGCTGATATTTTACCTGCATTTATGTGTGTATATTGTGGTTTATTCTGTTCGGGGCCCTTTGGAGATAACTGCACCGCCTTCCTATTTTCTGGAAAATATCAGATCTGAGAGTTTTAGTTTCTCTGAGATGATATCTGAAATTTTTCACACAGTTGTTTAGCACTTTTTACTAACTGGCATGACTGCAGCATTACTGGCATTACTGGCCTGCACATAAAAATAATTACATAAAAAAAGCGCTTAGACACTGAAGAGTGTGTGATAATTTAGAAAAACGAAGACTTGCAATTATTCACCCCAGTTTCTACCCACTGTCAACCATCCACTGAAACAGATTTGATTAATGAGAAATTAATTTTTTTTTAAATGTCATCAGCTTTGACGTTTTGAACACTGCTTTCCACTCCTTGGAGTGGCATTGGGAGAAGGTGCTGATGGGTGTTAAAGGCTTCACTCTGTGTGCTCTCCCCCACATAACTTGGCCTACTTCTGACCGGCTGCTGCTGCACAGCAGTTCAAGGGTCCTTCATGCTTAACACAGTCATAAAAAGCCATGTAAACACTCAGAGGAACACTCCACTGATTACCTGTGTGTGTGTGTGTGTGTTGTTATAAAAGGTAGCACCTTTTATAGCACACAGCAAACAGTCTATAAGTTTTTAATACTTATCTACTTCATTTTGTTAGGTGACATAAAGGCCGGATTGATATGATAGATAAGAAAAAATATTAACTAAGTCAAATGTATTAGACTGAGGTGGCTCGTGTTTTTTCGGCTCTCTAAATAAGCTTGACTTGAATGTAAAGGAATGATTCTGCATGCGTGTATGTCTCTGTGCGTTTGAAACGTGTGTGTGCATGAAAATTTACAAGCAACGAAAACATCTGCGTACATCTGGCACTTTTTCAACGATAGAAAGGACAAAATAAATAGAAGATCTGCCTAGCTATAAAATGCTGTTGTCACGTGGACACACACACAGGCACACACTCGCAGTAAATCTCTCAGTTAAGCCAAAGGGCTTATTGTTTATCTTTTATCATCTTGGCATTGCTCTGCAGTGAAATCACTCTGTAATCACCCTCACTCCCCTCTTTCTCCCACTGTCTCTTGTCTTGTCTAACTGCCACCATCCCCTTCTCCTCCTCTTCCTCTGCCACCATGTGATTAAAACAAACGCTTGATGTCCACCCCTCCGCCCTGATCCTATGGCAACTTGTGGGCCTGGTTTGCTGGTTATTTTTGGCTACTCATGATGAGTTCTGCAGGCCTCAGAGAAGAAATACTTTATGTGGAGGTGCTAACAGCAAAGTGATGCTGAGCCACTGTAGAACTGTACATTTTAATGGAATGACCTATATTACCTTTTATTTGTTTTTATGGCGGTACAGGTTCGGTTGTTGTGGCTCACCTTCTGATCTGATCAAAGTGTGACCTTTAGTCTGATCCAGCAGTAATTAGTATGTTTGTTTTTTGATTCAATGAGCATGTGTAAATGCGCTCATGCTTCTCTGTGTATGTTAAAACATCTATCCATCTTTTTGCTGAAGCTGAGCCACTCCCAGACCTACTGGGATGTAAGCTCTCCAATGCGTCCTGAGCCACCTTCTGGACCTCATCCCAGCTGGGTGTGCCTGGTAGACCTCCAATGCAAAGGGTAACAAGCAGCATCCTAATTATGCGACTGAATCATCTCAACTTGCTCTTCTCATTGCAGCTGAGTAGCAGCTCTAGTCTGAGGTCCTTCTGGACAGCTAAATTCCACATGTTGTCAAGGAAGAATGAGGAGGGATTGTGTGACGTAAAATGATTAACTACCCTTATCAGTGATTGGCTAAGGGTAGATATTTGAAGCAAAAAGACTGGGAACTATTTGACTAATTTACGAAGATTCCCATTTCTGAGAGCCTGTCATGTAGAGTCTGACCAATATATGACTTATAAGGCCAATATTGATGCCGATATTCTGTGATTTAAAAATCTGATATATCGTGTAATATTTTTCTTTTCAGACATATGAAACAAACAAATTTCCCAAACATTTGATACGTGTAGTTATTTGTGCTCTGCCTGACTGTGCTCGGATCATCTCGTTGTTGTGTTTGTGGCGTTCCAAAAACCTTTTTTGCCAACAAGGGAGTTGCAGAGGGCCCTCTGGTGGATGATTATGCAATGTCAACACTCATAAAATGGTGGAATGGTGTTCTCCTGTCTTCTTCTTCTTCTTCTTCTTCTTCTTCTTTGCTGTTTTAACTTAAATGAATTTGTCAGCCGGTATAAATGCCAATACTAATGGTATGGTAAATAGCTACTGATGATATCAGTCTGCTGAGCAATGGGTCGAGTGCTACTCTCAAATTTTCACATCTGATTCAGTATTTATCCAACACCCAGCATAAAAATACTCATTTCACCCTTTTAACATCAACTGGGACTTGGTAGGCTGGACAAAGGTTTGGAGTCCTTTGACTTGAAGATGGAGTTGTATTCAGTTTGGCAGTTTGATTTGTTCAAAAACCAAAATTTAGGAAAAGATAGTGAAGTTTGAGTGGAGATGTGACAAGATGCCAGGAGCCATAACGGATCGTTAATGGCTTCTTTCAAAACGACAACCCAGAAATAAACCCCACACAAATCCTGCAGTAATTATGAAACATGAAAAACTGGGATTGTTGCTGCTAGTTGCTTCGTGCTGTTTTCAGGTGTGTGGGAGCTCAGATTGTGTTATTTTCTCTTGGAAAAAATGAAGTCTTCCAAATGCAATACTTTTCTTTTAATTAGCTTTTCCTTGGTGTAGATGTTACAAAATTCCTTTTGAAAAAGGCAAGAATACTGTGGCACACTTAATATCTTTGAAGTGTTCCTTTTGTATTTGGCCTTCAAGTTTGCAGGGTTTCAGAACAATCATTTTTAGATTTGCTTTCCCTTGTTTACACCCATGATGACTCAGCCTGTCCTGGGATCACAGTCTAGATGAAAGGCCCTTCGGCAGGGAGCGCGTCTGTTGTTGGACACGATGGTTGTCTTGCTGTAAGTCAGGACGTCCTGCTGTCAAACCATTCTTTCAAGGCAGGAGGATACGAAGCAAGTGGGTGACATCTTTTCTGAGGTTAAAACTGAGCCAGAGGCAGATGTAGAACAGATGATGCAAACCTGCGTCAAGCCCACCTGAGTAGAAAGACGAATACCTGAAGAGAATTTATTGTCGCTCTGTCAGTTTAAGATTCAGGCTCTTGCAGTCCGTCCCATCCTCTTCTCCTCAGGTGTAGTCCCAGCTCTCCCCTTACTTGCTAAATAAATCATACTAGGCTTTCCTGTGTTGGACTGGGCGAGGGTGCATGTTGTCAGATGAGAGGAGCCAGACTATGGGGATTATCAACCAGAGCAGAACGGAGGGGCTTAACAGTTTTTGCTCTGCTATGGTTGTGTTCACACTGCAGGCCCTAAATCTTGTTTGATTCTTCTTTACAAGAGTGGCACCGGAGTCTTTTTCGAGGGGGTGGGGTTGCTTTTTTGAGCTGTGAGCTTCAATGTTGTTAACTATATGGTATTTTTGTATTTTGGAGTATTAAATTGTATCTGAATTCTGGTGCAGACATTTCAAAGCATGAGTAATATGGAAACCTACCGCCTATCGTCTGTTGACTTCGCCTCAGTGGCAGTGTGTTCCTGTTTAGGTACCAGTTATTGTTTACAAAAGCAAATACATTTTACAAAGCTTGATCCTTGTCACCCAATCACACAATAGCCAATTTTTTCTTTTTAAAGATGTTACATTTTGGCAAATGTCTTTCCTTTTTTATACTTTGCATGGGCTGCTTAAACATGTGCAGTAGTTCAGACTATAAACAGACTAACAAAGGGAGGCAAAATTCTACCTGCAGCCATGTGAAACTCACGATTCGTCTCTTTCTAACAGCACGTGCTTGGATCGTTACTGGTGAACGGCCGCAGAGTTGAATAATTTTAAAAATGGATGATTCTTTTTGATGGACTTTGTATGTGGTGAAAAATATTCCCAAGGGACAATCCAGACAATAAAATGTAACTAAATCACAGTGAAAATGTAGTCAGTAGTTTAAAATTTAAGTGAATTAATCAGCATAATTATTTACTAGACCAGTGATTAATGAGAATATTTAATTAGTTCTGGGCAGCATTGTTGAATCCCTCTTTGCTTTATGCATCATTTAACCTTGACGCAGACGTTTTTTTCCCTTTCATGTCGCTGTCCTTTGGGTTTGTCCTAGTTTTGACTGTGTGCTTTAGAAGACAGAATGCTCACTGGTCTGTTGGCAAGCCTCTACCCCTCGCTGTTGCTGTCTGTCTGCAGTCACCTGTATTACGAAGTGCAGAGGCCACAGAAGCCACATCTCTGACTAATGTGTCTGGGGGGAAAAATAGATTTCTGTGACTTCCTGTGGTTGCTGGTTGCTTACAGGTCTTTTCAAACTCGCCGGCACCTCATGTTATCATCAGATATGAGTTATATCTGCAGGAAGAAGGTCTCTGTGCTCAAATTTGTTTCTGCCCTCATCCTTCTTCATCTTGCTGCACTGCACTGCCCTTTTATTCTCTCACTCACTCACTCCCTCCCTCTCTCCCTCGCTGTAGGTTAAATCTCTTTCTATTTATAGTGAGCAGCAGCAGCAGTGGAGCTGGATTGTGGGTCAGTATGTTGAGAGGGAGGAGGAGGAGCTGTTTGTGCTGCGTAGTGCATTACAACTTGCTTTATGTCTTGAAAAGAAGAAAAAAGGGGCCCTGTCATGTTATGAATAAGAGGAGAAAAGTCTGTGGAATTTGTCTTTTGTCTTTGGACCAGTACTTTCCTTAATTGTTTCTGCTCATGCTTTTGCTGTATAATGCACTGCTGTCCATGCACAATTGCCAACTGTATTTGTCAAATAGCTGGTTGCCAGTGTGTTGATGTTGACAGAAGGAAGGGGTTGGGTGGAGCTCAATCCAGGTCAGCAGGCAACTCACTGTTATTAACAGTGCCACCCACTGAAATCGGTCAGCTGAACGCAAAGGCAGCACAGTATGGCTTTAAAAACATACTGTAAATTATTAAATATCTGGCATGCATATGGACGTACTGCACCTCTACGTAACAACATAAGTTTTATTAGTTATATTTAGATGGATGGTACTTTCTTTGCTGTGTCCCACGGCTAAAAATGTTGTCATTTCGGAGTTTCATCGGGCTGTTTTCACACCACGTGATGTTTTGGACATGTGGGTTTATGATGGTAGCCAAGCTAAGCCAAATCAGCCTCCCTCCCCTCAGCAGCACAGCTCATCAAAAAGTGAGCCAGCTCTTGTATGGTTACTGTTGATTTTAGGATTTGACTGAATTACTCCTAATTTCACATAAGCTCTGTGCATAACAGCTCTATATTGCTGTGAAGGAACATTTTTACCCACTAAACTGAACCATGACAGTTTCAGCTGTCTGGCCTTTTTTTTGCTCTCAATAGTCAGTTATGTGGTAATAATTCCTTCTTTTCAATGCGTAGAGATTTCAAACAACAGAGCCCTAGAAAAGCAGTAATAATGTTTGTGACATAACTGAGAATGGAGCCAGAAAAGTGGCCATTGTGGATAAGGTTGACATGCTGTATAGGGGAGGCTGTAAATCTATCTGACTTACAGAAAGTGATACAGAAAGGAGCTTTTAGATCTGAGGAAAATTAAAAGGATCTGGCATCGGTATTATGTTCTTAATTTAAATCCATTGTTGTTGACAAGTTGGTATGTGGGGACACTTTGAAGACGGAAATTACACACCATTATTACTTTGACCTTTGGCCTCTGTATGTCGGCCTTCACTAATGGTTGCCACAAAGACCACACTGGAGACAGCCTTCTTTGTGTTTCTAAGGAGCTTGGAAAGAAAAGCGACTGGACTTCTTTACGTTTCTTGAAGATGTTTCACCTCTCATCCGAGAAGCTTCTGGGATGAAAGAAGTCCACTCGCTTTTCTTTCCAAGCTCCTCAGATTCCTATGACCTGGATGACTGAGAACCTACATAAAACTTCCTTGTGTTGATTTGTTCCTTCTTTTATCTTTCAAAGCTAGATCTTTAGACTGCTTCCAGCCAAACAAATTTTTTGTCTTTTATTTTATTTTTTGCTCAATCTGAAGCTTTGATAGTGAATTGTGAAAAGGTCACATTTGAACCAAATTTTCTTTGGATGTGTGGTATCTAGATTCTAGACTTATCTAAAATGTACAGCTATCAGTGTGCTATCATTAGACACCATTTAGGATGAAGAGCTCCGTCATTTGGAAGGGCTCAAATAGAGCTGTGGTTCATTTGTACTGAAGGAAGCCAATTATTAGGCATCTCAACTAGGATGCCTTCTGAATGCCTCCTAGGAGAGGTGCTTCAGGCATGTCCAGTCCAAAGAAGATCCCATGGCAGACTCAAGTTATGTCTCTTTGCTGGCTTGAGAAAGCTTTGCTGTCTTCCTGAAAGAGCTGGAAGTGGGAGGCTGCTCGTACTGCTGCCTCAGCTACCCATTCACTGTCTTGGACCTGGATGAGTAGTAGAAAATAGATGGATTGATTTGTGGATGAATGATAGCCTGAGAAGTATCAAGAGAAAAGATCAATTGGTATCCCTGAAATTGCAAAAAGGAAAAGAAAATGCCTAATGTTGCCTAAGGACAGTGTAGTGTTTCTTTTGTTTGTTTGTTTGTTTGTTTTTAATAAAATGCTGAGTAAGATCTGAACTAAATTCATCTAATGTTGTAGCTAATCTTGTATTTTTAATCTGTGAATTTCCTGAGTGTCAGCTGCAGACCAGAGATTTATGTTAGTGATTGAGATTTTGATGTCATCAGTGGACATTTCAAGTTGAACTTCTCACTTTGAGGTAAACTACTTCCATAAGCCCTTTGAGGATTTTATTGCTCTGTCATGTGCATAACTGCAGCAGAACTGAAAAACATGGACCACAGAAGAGATGCATCTCTGATGACAAATATCCAGTGTCGGCCTACCCTCAGTCTAAAATTTCTGCTCTGTCTCCTGCGGCTGCCACCCCATTTTAATTTTTTTTCAGCTGTGTGTTTTCACAGGCGGTTAAAACATCTCTGTCTTAATTAAGTGCGCCTCACCCTTCCTCGCACTGAAAAAAAAAAAAAAAGAGCCGCTGTCTTTTATTACAGCCCACTGTGAATGAAACCGCCTTCAGACCTCACTCCTCGCTATTGTAAAGCCCTGTATTTAGTAGCGAGGGGAGAGCCAGAGTCCCCCTAGCTTGCCCCCTCCAAGAAAAAACCCTTCATTACTCTTGCAGTCCCTTTGAAGGGGTGATAAAAAATGCCAGGGTAGAAAGTTCCAGTGGTTTGGATATCGCCCTGCCCTTGTGTCTGAAAATGGAGGGTGTAGTTAGCATCAGTGGCTGCAGCCTTGAAGTCATTGCAGGAAACACCAAATCTACAGGTTGCACAAAATGCTCCTCATGGCAGCATTATACAACCAACCACAAATAGCTTCCTGTCTGGAGGCAGGCGACGTCGAAGCTGAGCATGACTAGGAACTGGGCTGAAGGGATGTCTCTGAGGGGAACACGGTCCAGACTTGTGTTTTAAATGACAGAGCAGGAAAAGAAGAAGAGGATTCATGGAGAGGCACGATCGCTCTCTTTGGTCCTGTTTAAAAAAAAAACAAAACAAAAAAAAACTTGGCACACTTTCTTCTTTGAAGATGCCCTCCCTTCTTTCTTTCTTTGTTTCTTTCTTCCTTTCCTTCCGCTTGTACGTTCAGAGGATTTTGTTTATATGCCAGCTCTTCCAGCACACTAAACACTGCAGTACCCTATGCACCATCTATCAAAGGGCCGAATCTCCAGGAGAGCCAAGGTTTGGTTTGGACCTGGGCCTAGCTGCTTTGCCCAGTCAGATGCATCTATATATTACACACTGCAGGGACACAGCCCTCCCTTCCTGTCGTTTCCTGTGTCTTGTTGTGTATCATTACTATCAGGGGTTTTTCCTGGCTCAGAATGGGGCCTTTGGGATGACGCTGCAATAAGTATGATTGTGCTAGCTACAGTAAAGGCAGTGATTTTGTTACCATTTTTGAAAGAAATCTACATTTCTTCTTATTTCTGTTTGGTAGCAACTTCCTAGGGGGTCTTGAAAATTCCTCTTTGCTGAAAAAATGAGGTCACTGTCCTAAAATGTTTAGGAAAGACATTTTACTGGTGTGAATCATAGGTGCTTAAAAGTCCACAGCCTGACTTTTGAAGCAGCGTAGACCTGAGCAGTGTTTGTCTGGTGAGACTGACAGGTTTTTAGGCCAAGATACATGCAACAGAGAATGTTAGGCACATCTAAGAGCATGTTTATTTGGACAGCAAGTAAGCTATTGTCACAATAAGGTGGGTGTTTTGTATTGTGAATGAGCAGCAGGGTGGAACTGTGTGGCCACTTGCAATTACACCGAGTCCTGCTAACAACCCGCACTGTATACATCATGTAATGTGGCTGCATGGAGAAGCTTGGAACATAAACTTGACACAGTTGATACACAAAGCATTGCTGAGTAGTATAATCAACATTATTGGCCCAGAAAGGATCATCAGACTCAGGGACTGATATTGACTGGTGTGCTACCAGTAATGAAAACTATATTTAGATGCAAATGTCCTTCAGATGCACCTTTTTAGAAAATCTAACACTTGTCATTGTGATCCCACGATCTTAGCCGTGCTTCTGATTTTCTTGGTGTGTGGATGTTTTTCTTTTCCTCCTTCTTCTTCTTCTTCTAGCCATTGATGTTTCTGCATAGGTGAGACCATGTTGCTGACCTTTGACCCTTTTTTAAAATCACATTGTTGCCTTCTCATTGTCACAGTTTGCTCTGTTTCCATGGTGACGCCATGTGCTACAGCTGATGGAAAGGCTGCTGTATCATGGGAATGAGCACATTAGTTCCCTGCCACGTACACACACACACACACACACACACACACACACACATACTAAAGCAAATGCCCTGCAGCTTTTTCCATACTGGTAAAAGCTAAAACATACACAGCAGTAACACTGCTGTTGGATTTTCATCAATACAAAATACCCACATTACCTCTTCCCAGTTATGTTACATTTCAGTGCACCTCCAGGCTAGACTAAGCTTTTACTATAGTCTTCATGCCAATGTTATATTTTACCTAGAAAAATCATTATGCGTATTTTTTTTATTTTTTATTTATTTATTTTTTTGTCGGAGTCGGTGGACTTTCTCATGGCATGCTCCCGTATTGCTCTGCATGTGCAAGAAAATGTGGAAATATTCACACACAAAAGCAGTCCAATCTCACACCTTTACTTTGTGTTTCACTCATTAACTATTTGAATTGTAATCATTGTTAAAAATAAGTCATGTAAATACTGCAGTGTTCTCTAATTAGTCTGTAATACACGTACATATTTGCAGGTTTTTCCGTCTCAGTAGCTGGACTGAATCTAAATAGAGCGCTGTAGCAGTGCCCAAATTGCATCAGTGGCGGTGGAAAGTAGGCCACCGGCCTCTTTCGCACAGCACAATCAGGGACAAACAGTTGATCACCACAGCACACGCGTGCCATCAAAACGAGGCTTGTCTGACATGGCTGATCGGATGCACATGCTGCACTTCCACTTGCGCTCTGTTTCCCCCTCAGATGGAGCTATGCAGCTGAGTGAGCAGGAGTGTGATGTATGTCGGCCCTTCTGATACTCACTACAGACGTTTTGCAATTGGCTGATTTGTTGCAGAGATGATTTTTACATGGGCAAATCATACTCTTGTAAGGGTAAATGCCAATTTAAAAAAACATGCAGATTTCAGATTATTTATTCCATTATATTTATCTTCACGATGCTATCTTATTTTTTTTTTAATTTTTAAACAGCAGTAGTGGTACTTGAAGTATGTATAACCATAATAAGATTAAAGCTAAAAATTTACAAAATACAACATATCTACATATTTTTTATCCATCTTTGTTTTTAGACCAGTGGGAAAATGCAAAGTTACAATCTAATGCTACACATCTTGGTTAATGTACTTCATAAGCAAACACAGCAATCTTATTAGTGCCAAGATCAATCTAACAGAATAACTTTACTCACTGAGAAATGACTGAAGAATCTGCTGGTACACACAGGAAGCGATTGTGCTTGTCAGATAATTGCAAATATAAGTGCTTTTAAAAGGTGGTTAAAATGTCCAGTTCTGGGCTTCAAATTAGTTGAGCCAACAGCTAACTGCTCTTGTGGTATTGTAATTATTTTTGCAAGGAAGTTTTAAAGTTCCCTTCTGTGTACCTTGAAGAAGTATGCTGAAGAACTTTAGAGTTATATTTCCTAAAAGAAAGCTTTTGGGTGTCATGGGTGGTAGCTTGGCTGTTAGCACCGCCCCACTTATTTCTGAGGGTAACCAGACTTAAACCACCTTCAGCTATGAGCTAATTGAGTTTGCACTTTAGACTTCCCTGTCCTGCTCTCGTTAGGCTCAGCATTGTCTTCCAGGCTGAATTTTAGCAGCTTCTGGCCTGTGCGGATTAGTCGGCCTTGCTTCAACAAGGTTTAGAGTCAGTTATTATCCTCTTGTTCCATAGCACATTTTCATTCACATCATTTGCATTTTGAAGTGTTTTAGGCTGAAATTAGGCTGGGAGCCCACTGTGGGACATGAGAGCGTTTAAATCCCCAAACTACGTAAAAGAAATTAATAGTTTAAGCTGCTGAAGCCCACACAGAGTCCCTGCAATAGAATGAGATGTTTGATTTTCAGAAACCATTAGATACCCAATCTATGGAGGTTATTGTTATTTAATATTACAGAGTCGTAATGAATAAGATTGTCATTTTTTTCCCTCCTCATTCACTGCAACACATGAACATGTGAAAAATCCCGATTTAATCTTGCTGACTAAAGCTCTGTAAAAATTTTGAGAAAGGTTTGAGTCAGTAGCTCTCAGTGTCCCTTAGATGAACTCCTGTTCTAGTTTGTAAGCAAGACGTAAACAGCCAGTCTCTCGTCTGATGTCGGGTTGGTGGGTGGAGGTTTTGTTAAGCCTGGGAGGAGATAAGAAAGATTGTGGGAGTTATGGGTCACCGAGGGAGCTGCAGAGGGCAGTGAGCCAAGCAAAGGATAAAAACAGATGCTGTAGTTTACATTACCGAGGTCACCTCCTAAATGGTCACTCTGTATAGGACCCCCGTCAGTCCTCTGTTTTTCAATCACTGCTGTTGTTGTTAGCCAAGGAGTGTCTCTGTGTTTGTGAAAGTACTGTAAAGAAGATTTTAAATATGGATGGATGGGTGTTTACCTTTTACAAACTTTACAACATGGCCTCACTGTACTAAAAGTGTCTCACAGCAGTTACAAGAGAGCTTTAATTCAAAAGGCAGAATATAATTTGAGACTAGACCATTTAGGGCAGCCAACCTGTTTCCTTTAAATTAGTCCAGAAGTCGAGAGTCAAATTGACCCAGTGGAAACAAAACTCCTCCTGAGTAGCTAAGAAAACAGCTCATAACTGAATTTGAACAATAAAACCAATCTTGAACTGGGATTTCCCTAAAATATCATTTGTGACATTAGGAACAACTGGTCCAGTCAACATGCAACATGTGAACAGGCCCCTCTTTAGAGCTGTAGGCAAAGATGATAATAGCTGGTTATGCAGTTTCTGAGAAAAAGAAGCTTTGTTTTAAGATTTAAAAGACCCGGCCATGGCTTTCCTTAGTGACCACAGTGGTGATTTGAAGCAAATGCTATAATGCTCAATATAGCAAAGTATTCTGAAAAAAAAATGATCATGATTCGATCCTTGTGATAGTGCCAGAGGCCAAGTCAGGTGACGACAAAGTCATGTGGAAAAGTCTTCTGGAGACTTTCTGTACAAAAGTCCATGGCAGTCCAGTACTTGCCGAGATCTTCCAAGTCTTCGCTCAAAGCGGTGGTCAGTCAAGTTGTCATGCATGAAGCCAGTTAGAACGTAATTGAATCCCATTGTAGAACACATTCCTAGGTGAACATGTACAGGAACAGTATACCCATGTATTGGATTGTCTTTTAAAGGCAGTTGAACTTTGAACTCTGGTATTGTTAGTGCTTTATTCAGCTAAACTGGAAGAAGTTGTCACTCACTTCTCTGTTTACTCCCTCTTTTCTGCTGAATTTAATTTCCAATAAGGATGCTCCAATGAGGAGTATTATCTTCTTTCCTGCAAACATTGTTCCATCAGTTTATTAAGCTTCATTCGAGGCCTCCGAGCAGGCCTCTCTAACAGGATTTGTTTAATAGTGTGCTATTCCCCGATTCATATCTCTGTAACCCTCAGTCAGCCAAGATCAACACTAATAAGCCTTTGAGAGAGAATAATAAGCTTCCAGCGGTCGCTCTACTGTGTCTTCTTTTGGCAAGGGAGGACAGCGTGTGGAGGCGGAGTCAGTGCCATATCTCAGTAACAACGGGAGTAATGGTGTCCGACAGTGAGCTAATTCCTCCAGCGTGCTCGGCCGCTTCATTGGGCTCCATCCACAAGCTTCAGACCTGGAGACAGAGTTTGATGAAGCAAGGAGGAGGTGGTTCCCTGTTTTTAAGGCATTTTAAAAAAATTAAATGTTGATATAATATCTGAGAGTTTCCTCAACAGACACGTTCTAAAGTCAGTTTCACATGTTACGTTTAAACAGTCATTGTGGGCATTTGTATCAGTTTGGTCCTTATATGCATTTAGGTCTTAGTGCAGGAGACCACCAAAACATTGGTATCTTGGGAAGAGCCTTTATCTGCTCATCTTTCAGTCTTTTTCATGCTTTCATACCAAATCCGCCTCTCCTCTGTCCTTCATGCTGTGCTCTCTGCCTTTGTCTCCTCTGTATCGGTGTGTTTTTCCTGCTGATCCTCCAGGCTCAGAGGAGCTGCTAGAGGAATGTCGTGATGAAAAGGATGCCCAGCCATCTTGTGTTTAGACGTCCTCAGCCTTCACAATCACAAAATGCTCCAACACCTCCACTCATCGTCATCACTTTGAAGCTTATGTCAAGTGAAGCTGTCTGTCTTTTGTTCGTTTTTTTGAAGACTTGGAGCCTAATTACCATAGGGTACTTAAATTTAATGTGTCTCTTGGAGCAGTAGGAAGCAATGTTTGTCTAATGTCATTGGCACTAAACTTTGGAAGTTTTTGACGTCCTCTTTTTGAGGTTTTACTCCTGCACCTGAAGACGAGCAGTCTAGCAGAGGTTTGGGCTCATGAAAAATGACCTCCATTAGACTTCAGGTGCAGGAGTAAAATTTTTGAGGCACTCAGCATTTTCCCAGCTGCCTGTGAACGGCTTTGGAAAAGCCCTGATGTTGTGGTTTGTCGGCCTGGTCATAAACGATATCCTTTTCAATGACCGTCAGTCCTCCTTGTGTGTCTAAAAATGGGGTGATAGCACATTACGTTATGGAAAGTTGCAGCAGTGCCCAGAATGTAACCCCCTTACTACCACTAGATCTAATTACAGCAGCTATGCAGCGCTGGCCAACCCCCCCCCAACTGTCTCCCCCACCTATCTATCCACTTTTCACTGTCTGTCTTTCTTTAATTCTTTAATGTCCCATCTTCTTTCTGTTTTCTTTCATTTCTTTTTTATGTCTGAAACTTTAAAGATTTGTGGTATCTGAATGTGTGCGGAGATCAAAAGGATAGTGTCAGTCTCTCTGTAAGTGTGTGTGGTCATCATTAGTGCAGGTGCAGACACTCTTTGAATTTTAGCTGGATCACAGCAATCAATGGAGATTTATTACTGACCAGCCTCTCTCTCTCTCTCTCCCTCTCTCCCTCTCCGTGTCTTTGTGTTGCTCCTCAGAGTGAGACTGTTTTCTTGGCCTACTTACACAGAGCTCCCTGTTTAAACACTAAGGCAGAGCAAAGGAGAAGCAGAAACTGAGCTTAACATCTTATCAAGTCTCTCATTGTTTTCCTGTTTTTGAGGGAAGAAACAAACTGATAAATAGTGATTTTTGTAGATCCAGAAATGATGGAAACAGACATACATTAGACAAAGGAGGAGACAAAGGAGGGAGCCTGGTAGGTACTGTAGATTAATGAGAGTCTGGATCCAGTCTGGATTGCCATAGGAAAAGCAAAAGTGCAGCTCATTCCCCTTGTGTGAAGGTGGAGTTTAAGATAAGATAAGGAGGGGGAATGAATGGGTCACAAACAAAGAAAGCACCACCAAAGTTTTGTCTTGTCAGGTATGACTCAGCTCTGTGAGATTTGACACTGGTTGGTTGTCTACTATCAGACAGAAGGATGTTTTTAGTTTAAAAAAAATTATCTGTACTGACTGTCATTATTCTTGTTTCTTTCCATTAAACTTGGCAGCTGTAGTCTACCTCAGGGGGCACTGTTAAAAATAGCTCAAAAATACAAGCTTTATGCATTAACTGGGTGTTTGTCACAAAGCAGTAGATCAACACAAGTCATGTCTTCTTCATTTGCACGGTACCCTGTCATAACCAGGAGGAAGTGATGCAGATAAGCTGCTCTGCCTGAGCCACACAACCAAACCTTTGAGTTAATCGTGAATGTCAGATTACAGCGTTGGGAGACACTCTGGGTGTCATAATGGCCAAAATAAGAAGTAACAACTGAGCTTTATCTAGGCTTTAAGGGATAACAAAAAGGATTTTTAAAAACGTTTTGCCTGAAGAATATTATCATTTACTGTTAACACAGTAAATGGTATGAAATGCAGGCTGCTCATGTCTGCATGTTTAATGAGAATGAGAGCTGATTAGGTGGATTTTCTGAAATAGCTGCTTGATGTTTTACAGCTTAAAACAGGTGTCAGTTTGTACTGATGGCAGATGGTAGATGGTAGATGGGAAACTTTGATGACAAAAATCTAACTGCGACTGTTTGGAGAACAGTTACACACACACACACACACACACAGTATTTTGGTTGTTTTATGCACTTAATGCAAAGATGAATGAGCAGTAGAAATAATCAATTGCCCTGCTTCTAAATAATACACGGTGGTGTGCTTGCCAATTATGTTCTGTGACACACACTAACTAAAAAGAGAATTCCGGCCTTATGACACCTTCATAAACGGTGTGTGTGTGTCTGTATGTTTTGTGCATTTCCCACGAGAATAGAAGCACTGTAGGGCTAGTGATTGACACTGTCAATGTTGTTGACAAGAGAACTGAGCAGCAGCTGTGATGTGGAGGCAACAATAAACATTTTAATTCCTCCTCTGGTCCTTGTGTTTTCTTCTTTCTACCTTGTTTTGTGTGTGTGTGTCTGCTGTTATAGCTGTCATGAGCTTGTGTTTAGCATACAAGAAGCTGCTCATAGGTGTCAAAGCCCATCATTGTCATGATGGTTACAAGAGTTTTCAAAACTCCACACGTTGTTGGTTTGATCAATAAAGACTTGTTAGAGAGATGGTTTTCACACTCGCCGAGCTGCAGAAATAGGAAGTGTGTTTGTCTGTGCACATCCTTCTATATGTGTGTGTTTGTTTTTGGGGTTCTCTGTGCATCTGTGTATGTGAATGTGTTTGTGAAAGTGTTTGTGTTTGCACCAAAGCTTGCACCTGGCTCCTATTCTATGCCCCGAAAGCTCAGAGGGGCACAATAAAGGACGCTTTGTCCTGAAACAGATCATGCATGCGCACACATACTCACACTCATGCTCACTAAAATCAGGTATATATTAAGATTAAAGATAAACACACTCTGTGTGTACAGATGACAACAAATTGTAGTGTGTGTGTGCGCGTGTGTGTGTGTGTGTGTTGGCTCTAAAATGACTCCACTCCCCTGGCATTTCCTTAAGGGGGAAGTTGTGCAGTTTCTTTTCCCCCCTCATCTTAATTCTGTCTGGCTTCTATCTGCAACACACACACACACACACACACACACACACACACTCATCAGCACATGTTGTTGTTTCTTCTTTTTCCTCATCTTCTAACCCTCTGACTCTCAGCCTCGTCTTGCTCATCTTCGTTCTTCTTTGTATCTCTCCAGACTTCCGCTGTTTCCAAGCAGCAGCTGGAAAAAAATGTAAAACCAGATTTCCTGGTTTTTAAAGCAAACCAGCAACACTAAATGTGTTGTCCAAAAAAAAAAAACAGGGGAAAAAACTAAACAAACAAAAAGTCAGTGAAATAATAGGTGTGCTGAGTTGGTGCTTGGGTCATTAGATTGATTCAGTATGGCAACACTCGTGGCAAAAGTCACACAGTAGTTGAGCTGCCCACTAATAGTCAAACAGATGTTAATCAATGATAAGGGTTGTGTTTTGATTGGTTATAGGGCAAAAAGTATCTTAAACCTGACAAGAAGTGGCAGTGCTCGGTCACAGCCTGCTGGTCCCTGTGGTTCCTGGTTTGTGATAAGCCCACATAAATGAGGCAGGAAATCTAGAGCGTGGTCTTATTTTGCAAGGGTAAAGGGCAGCCACGAGAAAGCTGCATGCATGCTCTGCAGTAAAACTTCCATCAGCTTTAAGCTCACTTTGTGTGGGCACTTGTAAAAAATGATATTTTATGCTTTATTGTAGTGTAGCACAGTGAGAACCGTACAGTGTTCTCTGTTAGCCCAGGAACTATTTTCTGTTCAAAATATTAACATGTATATATGACAGCTTGTGAAAGCACAGGATTACAGGGTCCAATGGGTTAAGAACTCATGATTTCTTGCTTACATATAACAGGAAGCCCTTGTGACTTTCCATCTCTCTTGTGTGCACTTTGAACACCTTAAACCTGCAGAAAGTCAAGTCAAGGAAGTTAAAATAAGTAACAGTCTGATAAATGATCATCTGTATATGTATGTCACATAATCAAAAAATCAAAAACATTTTTAGATGTTTTTTTGGTGTCCACCAATTTATGAATCAAGTATTAGGGTTTTTAGCTGCTAAATGCACCAGTGTGTCCACCAGATAATCGCCGACTTTCTAAACATGACCTGGAGCTTATTTTTAAGCTCAGATTTGATTCATTATCTATAAGTAGAGGGGCTGTGTGTTGGGACTAAGCACTTGTACAATGAGGGTGACCTACAACTGGTTACTGTGCCTTGACACATCATTTGTGGAAACAGATGGAGCAAATGTCCTGTGAACACCGGGCCTTTTATGTGGACATAGCTTTTCACTTCAATGAAAATAACCTGGATCTCTTGCCCCTTGAAGTTGTAGCTTGAGGTCAAAGGTCACACTACCTGAACAATCCTTGTGAACTCTGGGGTCAGGTCCTCATTAAACCATTGGTGGGTTCTGGTTGGAGAGATGAACAATGAGAGTGAAGGAATCCCTAAAGGTCAGGCTGTGACTCTTCATCTGTCATGGTGCTCATTCATATTTGATGATCGTTGCTATAATTACCTGCTTTTATATTTGTCAATGAGTTTGTCAATGAGTTGTGTGAAGCATGCAAAACCATTACTGAATTCCTCTTAAACTGTGCAAGCTCTTTTGGCATCTCCAGTCTGTGGAGCTCCATAGAACCAGTTTAAGATTGGACACTAGCACCAAAACACCTTTAATGGAAAAGGGGTAACACAGTACATCCATGTTTAAAAAAAAAAAAGCTTCCAAACCAAGGGTGTATTATTATCTCAAACTTGCAAAAGTTCCCTTAAGACTGTCCTAAAAATGTGTTAAGAAAATATGAGCCGAACTTCATTGCTGAAACCAGCTCCTCTCCACTTCCTAAGCCCTGCAGGCTTTTCCATGATTAAGGAAACTCTGGTCCAAACATCCCACACAGAGAATTGACTGAGTGCTGAACGGATAGATCACGGTGCTAGTCATGGGAGAGTCGGATGACAGAAAGATTATATCATGTTTGAATGGGGCATGGAGTCAGCTGGGAGGTGTTAACAGAGAGTTTCAGTAACTGTACTATTTGCATTCATAGTTAGGCAATAAAGGGCTCTTAAAAAGTCGAATGAAGGACTGACTGGAGTTTAATGTTCCCCTTTAATCTTCTTTTCTTTTAGGAGAACAAAAGCAGCAGCAGTCATAATATTTTTGTTTTTTCAGTTTTGATTTAAGTGCTAAAAACAAAATGGTTTATACCCAATGAATAAAGCTGGGTAAATCGTCATCTTTTGTGACGATTTATGTAGTGAAATGAGAAAACCATTGTCTCTAAAGGTATAAACTGGAAGTCTGGCAAATAAATATATGCCTGAGTGTCTTATTAAGGCAGTAATTGATGTTTTAATCCCTAATAACCCCTAACCCCAGTGTCCTCATTACTGCATCCTACAGGCAGTGATATGAGCAGTCAAACTATATATAAACTATCCTCACCTCCAGCAGTGATTTTTTTTCTTCTTCTTCTTTGAATGTGTTACATCTGTGCAGTGACTCAATCTTACCAACACTGAAGATGCTGGGGCTAGAAAAATGGATCTTGATCTCAGTGGTTTAGCAATTTTCAGTTTTTATCTAAAAAAAAAACAAAAACAATAAAAAAACCTAAAGCTCAGACGTCCACGAGTGCTTCCGCTAGGCTTTAAAGACCTGCGTTTGTATGTTGAAGCTGTGGACTGTCAGTAAGGGGCAGTGTTAAAAGTATATAGACTACTCTGAAACATGGGCTACTCAGGTTTTCTTTTTTTGACATTGGTGGTTTTCGAGTTTTTCCACTGCTGTAGAAAAGACCATCATCCTTACAGACAAAGAAATGCTTTATAGTGGAGTGAAACTTGAGAGTTAAAATCACTGAAACATTTCACTTGTGCTTTTTGAAATGTCGTCCACTTCTTTTTGGACTCTGCCTCAAGAGCTACGTAAATGAACACAACACAGGATCCTTTAAGTAAATCATTTCAGATGGGACTACAAGCAGATTTGATTTGAGGCAATTTGGAGGGTCTACTTTTAGAACCACATGTTTAGATATTGTTGCAAAACCGGACAGCCTGTGTGAACATCTAATTTCTTTTTCTTCCTCTCTGGCAGTCTTTGTTATTCCCAAAGACTGATGATTCTTCCTTCTGGCTTTTTTTCTGTCTTTTGGTTTTTCATATAGGCCAGGTGTGTGCGTATATCTGTGTCTCGTTTTTGAACAAAAGAATTGGGGAAGAAGATGATGTCATCTTTTAACCGTTGTATGCTTGTCTGGTGCGGGGGTGAGGGAAGGGGGGGTCTGTAATTATAACAGTCTGTGCTGAGGTCACCTTTCTCACATGCAAAGACGGGTGATGCAGACGTGTACAAATTTGTTAATAATTTAGTCTGTGTCCTTTTATTAATTACTTACTTTGAAGAACAGCTTCACCAAATTATTTCATCGCGTCATCTTACACACACACGCGCGCGCGCACACACACACACACACACACACACACACACTTTTTGGTGAAGACGAAGTCACAGTTATATTTTTTCACATAACTGTATGCAACTAAACCTCAGGGTGGAAAAAGATGCATATGTTCTCACATATTGGGGTCCGTCATGATGTCATCACTGTCTACACAACTTCTATACAATCTTTGAGCCTCGGGGTGTGTGAGTGTATGGGGAATGTAAGGTGTGTGAGTCTACTTGAGTTTCGATTGTTTGTCAGGGAGTTAATATAGGAAGTTTCAGAGTATTTGTAGTGTGTGTGTGTGTGTGAGACACATCCTGCTGCCTTTACAAACTGCATCATCAGCTAAAATGGGCTGGTACCCTACCTACTATTCTCTTTAGGCAGCAAATTGTTAAACACGGCTCGGAGAAAAATAAAAGTCTGAAGTGCAGGTGGTGAGGCCAGACTTAGGAGGCAGTAAGCCCGGGGAATAGTGAGGGTTCATATACTTTCGTGTCTGCAAATCTCCTTGGTGAGTGCATTTATTAATGGCGGTTAGTTTGTGTGCATCAGTACATAGGGAAAACCTTCAGTGTGGTTGTGTCACGGCTTAGAAACCTTTGACTCAGCAGCGCTGTAGTAAGATAGATACTTAAGCTTGATGGAGGCTAATGGAGATGGCTCTGCGCTGGCCTTTTGTGGCTAAAATGTAGAAAGATGCTGCACACAGACTTCAAATAAAGAACATTTTCATTCAAGGTAAAAGTTTGGACTGTTTGGAAGTTTGGAAGTTTCTGTATCGCTCAGTTAGTAGTTAATGAGTTTTTGCAGATGAGTTCACATCTTCAATGCAAACTACAGGCCATTGCAGCAGCGTGCTAGCATCCAAACATCCACAAGAAAGTTTTTGGTGCAGCACAGTATTGGTGATGGATTTAACAAAGTGACAGGCTCGCCAGCGTGTTGCAAAATGTAATTTTTTTTATGTAGCAACTGATGGTTGAAGTTATATTCACTGGAGAAAAAAAACCAAAATTTTTATAGTCAACCTAAATCGGGCTACATTTAGCCCGATTTATGTCACTTACTTCTGTCAACCTTGACCGTTTAAACCATTTACATATGCTCTACAGTAATGTTTAGTAGCTATTTCATTCTCAGCATTTTCAGTAATGTACTATGTTAATATTTTATAGCCTCTCTGCATTTAAAAAGATCTGTTTATTTCTCATTTCCTCTCCCTCTCTCTGTAATTTGTATTTGTTTATCCTTTATTTTAACTTAGTGAAATATTTTGTTAAGATTATATAAAGAGAAAGGTTTAAGATTTTAAAATAAGAGCCACATGACCACAAGAAGGCATAAAGTAAAGGTCACAAAATAACAGAATATCAAAATATAGTACTAAAGAAAAGTCACAGTCCTCCTTTATCCTTTATTGTGTTTCATAGTGTAACTCAATAGTCCCTACCAAAAAGCACCATCAGAGATTTGTTCTCCTGTCAGTTTTGCAGTTTGCTGTCTCCATCAGCCTTGACCTTTTTCGTCTCACACACACACACACACACACACACACACACACACACCCTTTGGCTAAACTGAAATGGGTTAATCTCTCATCACTCAGTCGTTGGGGCTAGTGGTTCAGGTGTCACGGTGCCTTTTCTCACAAAGGAAACCCGATCGGACGCACACAGACACTACACACATAATACAGACATAAAGCATTGCATCATCTCAGATTTTTCCCTTTCTGTGTTTGTCTTTCCTGGAAGAGTTTATTTATCTCTACACCACTGCTATATTCAAAAGTGCTTGCTTGTTCAGGCTGCAACAACTGTGTAGCTTTCCTGTAAGGCTATGTAGGCTAGTGTGAGAATAAGCTTTGTTTTGTAGGTCTTATTCTGGCATGTGAAAACTTCTTGAACGGTATGCTCTTTTGCAAATTCTTTTACCTAAAAAAAAAAAAAAAAGGTTGGTAGTTTTTGAAGATTAATACTGATTCTGAGTATATTTGTTGTTATTTTGTTTTTGTCCTTTTCTTGGTAAACTGGAACTTTTAGCTCTCTAAATAGTTGAAAATTAAATTTTACAGTCTATTTTTTAAACTGCTAGAGAAGCTAGTGCTCTATTAGTATTTGTTAGTGCAAGTATTTATTAGTAGTTTTCACATTACTGAAACACTGGATTAATTTAGGGGGCTTTGGAGCAAATGCTACCATATAATGTTAGATTTTTTTTTAGATGTACTCAAGTTAGTTTCTTAGTCTTTCAGAGAAATTATTTTTTGCTTGGCATGAAATATTTAAAAAAGTCGATAAAAATTCAGGTCTTCACAATATCTTTAAAATAAAGTATTGGTTTAATCTTTTTTGGTGTTAAAAAAACAAAAACAAAATTTGCTACATGCTAGTTTGCCCCCAAAAGTTATCGTTAGCATATAATCTATTTCTAGCTTCTAGCTCATTTAAAGCCTCGTTCATTTTTCTAATATATATTTTTGATGTTGAATTTTACAAAGTCTCAAAGTATTCCTGAAAGCCTCTTAAGAATGAGATAATACTGCTTTGACCACTAGCTTGCGGTTATCTCAACAATTATTAGCATTAACTTCTTTTCCCAGAAAGTGGTACACATGCAACCTTGTGCGAGCCGATTGCATGTTTTGTCACATTCATTCTGAAATTATGAAAAACATGCATGCAGTATGGTGGAGCTGCAGGCTAGTTACTCACACATGTAGTGAAGCATGGTATTCATTATTGACTCTTTCAGGTCACATACTATTTCACGCTATTTATGTCCTTTAAATTTGGAAAAGCTGTTCAGACTGTGTTTGCTCTGCCTGGATAAAATGAGTTTAGTGTTTTAATTCTTTGCACCAGTCCACGTTGGAAACACTGTGCTCAGCCTGTTTGGAAATGATAAAGGTTTGGATCATTGCCTGTGATTCTCCACGCTATTGTAGAGACAAATAACTTGTTATAAATGTGGTTTTTATTTTTTGGAACGGCTGAATAAACCTCCATGTGTACTCAGCCTTGGACACTATCGTCAGTTTGCATAGTCATATACTTGGCCTTCAATAAAACGGCAACTTTTATTGTCACATTGTGCTCTTAATTGTCCTATAACCAAGCTTAAACTTTAATTATAAACACTGGTAACTGCTGTGCACAATGCAGAAAAATACAGATTTCCACTTTGCTCATCTCTCCTCTCTCCTGTGTTTCTTTGCAGGGTCGACATGTTAAGACGGGACAGCTGGCGGCCATCAAGGTCATGGACGTCACCGAGGTCAGTAACACCTATCAGCATGCGCTTGTAATCTTTTGTTGTCTTTAATCAGGTTTCAATCCCAGCTAAACCACTACTGCACTGTGGGATTGTTAAATCCTGCAGCAAATGCCTGTCACGAGAAGGACTGAGTGAAGTAAAATGATTCTGCCGTTAACTATAGGAATACCTGCCTTAGCAATTGTCAGCCAATAAATTTTAATATAGATAAAATGATGAAAAGAGTCATTCTGTCAATCCAGAAAACGAGTTATACAGGAACACAGTGTGGGATTTGGTGCTAGAAAGGGGTCTTGTGAGGGAAATTTGATTTGGGTTCTAACTGCAGGTAGACACCTGTTTAAAGTTAGTAGGCCCCGATCATGAAACCTACTGCACGCTGAAGTTGGCACATTAGTGCTTTTAGTACTTTGCATATTTGGAATTAATTCCAGACTAAATTTTATTGCATGTGATGGAATGAATAGTTTTTCTGAAGCATTCAAGATAAACACCGAACAGTTTCCCCACTCCACACCCTCTCTCCATTCCACACCCTAATGTCAATATTTTCTCTCCAAAAATAGTCAGGAATATAATCACATAGCTTCCATCACTCTTAACAGTGTTCTCTGTTCGTTAGATGAACTTTGAGGAGGTCACGTTTGAAGCAAACAGATTTTTCACTTCTCTGAGGGCACTTTAGCCAATGATGATTTTAGACTCATGCATGTAAATGTTTTGAGATCCACAGAGTTAAACTGGGCCCCAGGGGGCTGTTTCTGCCTGTTTAGTTCTGTGTTCCTTAATGTGTATACAAGCAGAAAATGTTATTAAAGTACACCTCATGCTGATGGTTTTTTTTTTTGTTTTTTTTACTCATCATTGAATCAATGGCCAAATGAGCCAAGAAGAAAAATATTCCTGCAGATGGCTTAAAGAGGAATGAGTGTACCGACAGAGCTTTAATCTGGGTTAACTGTCACGCTGAAGAGGATTGTACTGTCTGCCTTTCAGGACCCTGCTGGTTTCATCTGCATCTCTAAAGACTTACTATCTAATGTGCATCCCACTCTTTAGGCCAGTATCCTTGTTCAAACTGGTCCTCTGTGATATAAGAGCTTATTTGTAACAAAGAAGGTCGTGCTGTAATCAGCCTCCAGGACTATTAGAGACATCAGAAATGTTGTAGTATGAGTTAGTTCTGAATAGAAAGAAAAGACAGTGTTTCAGCCACTGATTTTTTTTTGGGGAGTATTTAATTTTACTTATCTATTCAATCAGTCTGTAACACCTCCCAAGTTAACTTCTGGGACCACCTCTGAGTTATGGATGAAAGCGACAGTGTTAAAGTCAGCGTCTTTATGGAGGGCTTTCTAAAACGTGGTTCCACTCAGAATCTGGAAGGCTGTTTACTGGAAAAAGCTTTAAAGCACAACATTATGTGTATCGTAAATGGAAGCAGTGTAGCAGACTGAGATGGTGCAGTTGCGAGTTTGACATACCGTAAGAAACTTTGTTTTTCTCGTGTTACAAGAGAGCAATAGGGACATTATTTTGATGACCCTTTAGGAGGGTCTTTGGAAGTTTTTCTTCAGACATGGGCTTCATTTTTCACTCAGAGGTACAGCAGTGAGTCTCTTGGGAGGCTCTGTCATGTTTTTGGACGGCATTTGAGTCAGTGGTGTTGGGAATCTTGTCAACATTGATGGACGTGTGAATGCAGAACAGTGCCGTCAGATTTTGATCCACCGTGCAATACAATCTGGACATCATCTGATTGGCAACAGCTTCATTTTTCAGCATGACAGTGATCCCAAACACACTGTCAATGCAGTGAGTTCAGGTTGTGTTGAGGAATAAAGGTGGTCATACTTTCAAGTTATAGTGTATTACTATATAATACACTGTATATACTATATCCGAACAAAAATATAAAGAAGTAAATGGTGGTTCAAGACTTTTGTATAGTACTGTTAATAAATTATAAATAGTTTTCCTGAAATTCATAAAAAAAATGTTGTTGTTGTTTTTTTTTTTTAAAGTCAGATTTGTATTTGTGCAACATTATTTAAAAGTAGTCTGGCCTATTTGACAGTTTTGATCAGTAAACAAAAAGATTACAACAAACAATCAAAATTGCTGGCACTGGATAATCATGACGCAGGAGCAGCTGGAAACCAGTGTCTGGAAGCAGTTTGGGTTATACAGTCGATGGCAGAATTCTCAACAAACATAAGGCTCTTACTCTACAGCTTCAGCACATCTGGGCTCTCACATGCCGCATATTGGAGTTGCTGTTGAAAAATCTAGTTCACGGTAAAACATTAAAAGCGGCAATCACGAGCTCGGGGTGTAACTCTGTAGCCTGCAGGAACAAATCTACATATCCAGCCTCAGAGATCAAAAAGAAGGGAATGAGGAAGGAACAAGAGCATTTGATGGGGACATGTTTATGTATTCATACAAGATGAATCACTGAAGAGAAATACACATGTTGAGGAGACTTGGCAGTTACTTTTTCCCCCCCCTGTTCCACCAAAATGTTTGAGTGGTCCCTTTTCCACATGGTTTCAACCATTTTTATAAAATAAACAGAGTCTGTTTGGCTGGACACCGGCCAAGAATGACTGTCAGACAGAGGAAGTTGTTTGCATTGGGAAAGCTTGAGATACTGCACATGTACACAAATTCAGTATAACAGTCATGTGTATATGCATATGTATGTCTGTGTGTGTGAGAGACAGACAGAGAGAGACATGATGGGAACCACAGGAGCTTTCGTGCACTCACATGTCATGGATGGAAAACATCCCAGTTATACATCTTCTTTCCTATGTGTGTGCGTTTCTGGGACCGCTCTCGAATCCCTGTGGTCATCTCTGCATATGTGCTCTGACCCACATACCACTTCCTATTCTGTATATAGAGAGTGTGGGAGAGAGAGAGGGTGAAAAATGGACACTTAAGAAAACAGTAGGGCTATAGAGTAACAGCATACAAGGTTGGGCTTTATGATATAAGCAAGTCACGACATTAATCGATTCTGAGCTTCAGTTGCTTTAAAGTTTCTGTTAAATCTTTAAATTCCCCATTAAAAGACTGAGAATGTGAAAAAATAGGCTGCTAAAGATGAGTTGTATAACTAAACTAAAATATTGATTTCATGCAAATTGTCATAATATGAAGGTTACAGTGAAGCTGAATTGCCTGTGTAACTCAATAACTTTCATCAGCTCCTTATTGGCACCATGTCTTTTGCAATAAACAGCAACAGCATGCATGATTTCTTGAGGCTAAAACACATGTCCTCAGGCTGCGCTCAGCTGAACTTCCAGGGCTGCATACAGAGATTTTCATATTACTTCATATTTTTTCTGGTTTGATAATTGTAGTATTCTTAGACTTTGTTTTTAGCAACATTCACTCATATTTGACTGCTTCAGACGGAATGTAACTTGTTTAAAGTCATAAAATGTCTGTGTTTTGATTGGTTGGACTATAAAGGCAATTTAAAGGTGCTGATTTGCACTTTAGAGATCTGTTATGAGCATTTTTGTTGTTGTTTTACTTCTGCTAACAATAAACAATATTGAAGAATAAATCAATTATAACTAAAACAATATTTATTTGCAGTACCAATTTCAGAAATAGCTTCAACACAAACTTGCAAAGCTCTGAAACCCCCAGAAACACTGTCCTTTATTTGGGCTAATGTGGTAGAGCTGTGCAAGCTAAACCAGCGTTTAACACACAAATTCACAGTTGGTTCTGGTTGTAACAGGTAAAACTAATTTAATTGAAGCTTTTGTTTTGACTAGAAACATCTGTTTCTTCCTCTCCATCTCCCACAGAGTGAATAAGATGAAAACAGACATTAAAGATTCTTGCTGTTCAGATATAATTGTAGTCCTTTCAAAACCAAAGTGGCATTAACGTAGATTTCGCTTCCTCCTGGCTTTTACATGATCAAATATAATGTCCTGCAAGTGGAGCAGTACTCGTGCCTTTTAGTGGCACATTTATGCACAACATTGAAATACAGCATCCTTTCTTTAGAAGGGCTGAAACTGGTTACCACAGTTTTTCTGTTCATTTAGCTTTGAGGAGATTAGCCTGAGCTTGCTTCCTGTACTTAAAACTGAGAGAGATGGTGTATGCAGGCTTCTTTGCAACACGCAGTTTCTTGTGATGCCTGTAAAAGCATAACCTTCTTTAGTGTGGATGTGCTTTTGTTGTAGTGTGCCATGCTGGAGACAGTACAGTGTGTTGCTTCCCAAAGACAGCTGTAATTGCTGGTTTTCCCCCCCCTTCTGTTTATGTGTTTTACTGGGTGGTAATGGTTCAGGTGGCAGCTCTGGTGTTTGTTGATCCCTGTTTTCAACAGAGTTAACCTTGTGCTTTACTTCAGACCAGCAATGCCGCACCGGTGACTTTGTTCATCCAAAGCAGCTGGCAGTTTAAGGTCTGTCAGTTTAATGTCTCCCGTGCAGGAATCCTTATTTTTGCAGTCTGTTTAAGTTTATATACAAAAGCAGTATCGAAGCTGTGTTTTAGGAACGTCTGTCCCCGTAGTACAGCTGTATGATTAATTGGAAGAAGTATTTTTGGATGTTTGTCGATTAATCAGAGTAAGAGAGTAAGCTCAGATAAGGAGAAGAAATCAGTGATAATGCCGCCCCTCCACCGCTTTCCTCCAGAGAAGGTTCATGTAAAGTGCAGTGGGATTATGGGAGGGGCTATCACTGCTTGCAGGCTCACTCACATCCATTCTCAAGATTCTTCATTCATTCTTTCATCAGTCGTCTCCCTGCATTTTATGCTCTTGTTTTTTCTTACATTTGTCATCCTCGCTTGTGTTTTCACCCCTGATCTTCCAGTTTCTGGCACAAATATCCCCATTGTGTTCTCCCCGTTTCCATCATTCACCATCTTTCACCAGCCACCACCTCTGTTTTGTTTGCGAAATGAGGGAAAGCGTGAGAGAACTGACAGAGGGAGTGAAGTCATCATCATCCCTTATAGGAAATCGGAAAGAAAGCGGAAGAGGTAGAGAGGGAATTGTAGCTGCAGCATGGCTGCATTCTGCATCTCCCACTGCTGCTGTTGACTTGATGTAATACAGCAGGACTCAGAATTTAATGGGGGGAAACAATCAATCTTGATTAGAGGAAAAACTCCACAGCAAGCATGTTTCTCTCTGCCTTTCGCTTCCCTCGGGGAATAAATTACTATTCTAGACATTTTTCCTCGCATCCTTTTGTCTCTGTACATTTTGTGCGTGAACTGAAAGACATCACAAGCCAAGAGAGCTCTTTCTCTCTCCTCTCACTTACCTCCCTCTCCCACTGCTCCCTGTCCACTCAGAGGTGTGAATGTGGGAAGGTGTGGAAGGCGCAGTAAGAGTGAATGACATAATAAAACATTTTGAAATGTCTGGCAGTATAAAACCTATTACATTGAATTCCAACCTTTTTGTTTCAGTTTCTGAAATTGTTCCTCGCGATGTTTGGATGTGTTCAGCAATAGAACTTGATTCTGGGTTGAGGAAACTTAGTTTGTCACTTCAGAGTGAAACACCAACATCATTGAAGGATTACCATAAAAGCTGATGCAGATATTCATCAGATATTCCCAAGAAGTTAAAACTGAAAACCTTTGAAACAACTTTTAGTGCTACCAAAAGTCAGCATTTTCACTTATTCACTGAAATATCTAGAATACCTTTAAGGATCTTTGGTTAAGACTATTCATGTTCAACCTAGGATCATTTTTAAAGACTTTGATAACATGTAATATGATAAATAAATGTATGTATCTCAATTGTTTCATATATTCTGACCTCAAAGAGCAATTTAAAGCAGAATTTGTAAAATAAATCCATTTCCAACACAGTTTTAATTTCAGCAAAGCTAAAAGTGAGATTAATCTAATTGGGATCTTTCAACATTTCAGCCTTTTTAGTTCTCTCCTTCTCTCCTAGTGTTTCCTTGCTGAGCCACAGTGACTGGATGGTAGCAAAAAAAGGTTCAGCAGCTGATTAATGTTAGTTTACGCAGAAATTGAAAATGCATTTGTAAGACTTTAACACTGTGGATTTTGTTCCTCTATCACCCTTCTTCATTTTCTGAGGAATCCACATGGGGCACTTTCAGATATGACAGCCAACCCAATAATGCCTGGAACAAGTCTCTCCATGTTCCCCGTTGTCTGTTAGAGGGATGTCAACCTCTTTTGGCCTCTGAAGAAGTCTCCCTGCTACTCTGCTTCCATTTTCCATTATGCTTCCATTTTGCGGCTGTTTGCTCCCCTGGGTCGGTAGTTCTGTTAGCGCTGCTCAAATTGTGTGCTGTCATACTTTAGCAGCAATATGGCTGCAACAGAGTCTCCCCACCATTTCATGCCCTGGAATGATAATGAGTAGTTTCAGGACGCCTTGTTTTGAAGGACTGACTACAAATCAGGGTAAGTGAGACAGAGACCGAGAGATGGCGAGAGTGAAAGAGAGAGGCCGAGGTGAGGCACGTAATGACGGGATGGATGAACGTGGAAGTAAAGAGTAAAGTCATTATAGAGGACAACTGGAAGTGATGTTGCAAGGAGGGCAAGGAGGACAGAGGGTGGACAGGATAAATGTGCAAACAAGATGGAGAGAAGGAGACACGGTGAACATGTGACACAAAGAGAGGGGGTGATGTCATCCGCTCGTTAAAGCAGCTGCGTCCTGACATCCAGGCTACTTTCTGCTTTTCATCCCATCCCATCTCTCTCTCTCACTCACACTCACACTCACACACACACACACACACACACACAC
>VUQG01012858.1:8405-30956 GCA_015106755.1 Etia nguti
GGGTTTTTTTTTTTTTTTTTTTTTTTTTTTTTTTTTTTTTTTTTTTTTTTTTTTTTTTTTTTTTTTTAAATGGACAGACGCACCCTTTTCATCAGGATACATTTTATTTATTGGTTGCGTTTTCTGCTTATTCAGACTGTTGTGTTTTTAACAACATACAGGGATGGCAGTACCAGCTCTGGCTCCAACATAACGACATGTGCAAGCATGGGGCTGAAAAACACCCAAAGCAAGAGACATGCATGAAAAGCTCATTTTGTACCTAAAACTGCAGGACTTACAAAAGTAATCAGTACAAAATAATATATAATATTCCAAGGAACATCCCCCCTCACTTATCTATAAATGTGTAACTAGCTTTAAATAACTATGATAAAATAGGAATGATCGACTGTTTTGTAGCCGGTTTCTTAGGCTCTTTGAATTATGGCCTCAATCTGGAAATTTGGTGAACACCAAATTTCTTTGAAAGTCATTTTTTCTGACTATATCACACTGGAGACCTTCTACAAGGGACTAACAGATGCATGTGAGAGAAACAATGAAATGCAATGTGCACCGTGTCATTGTTTAAGGTGACTTAACTGACCTTTTCTAGTGCACCCTGGCTAATGGTCTGGGTTGGCAGCATTAGGGTAGCATCTCCCGAGTGCACCCCGGCATCTTCCACATGCTCTGTTATGGCATGAACCAAAACCTAAATAGACACACCCAAATGCATGCAGAAACAATAATGGAGTAAACTGGGCACAGAATAACATTTGCAAGCAGCTCACAGGTCTAATAAGACACAAAAATGTCTGCTCAAGGCAAATACTCCTTTTACAGCCTTGGTCTGTTGACCAAGAGAAAGTTTCCAAATTCAAGGAAAATCGTCTCCAGATTTGATGTTTTCATACATACAGTATGCTACAACAAAAAACAGTAGCATTAACGTACAGGGAGCCACCTTGAAGACGACGACTGCTACATTGTGCATGTGGGAGAAACAAATTCAGCAAGGTCAACACTGTTTGAGACAAAGGCCTTGTATTTGTTGAAACAATGTACATTGATATGAAGTGTCTGAATAACTTCCAAAATTTCACCCAAAGGAAAGATCTACATTGCCAAGCCACTCTGTATGTGTGTGAGTGCGTGTGCGTGTCTGTAAATGAGCTGCCGTGTCATTAGCTCATTTAAACTGCTGCTAACCACGGCATTCATTAACACTCTTCAGATAGAGCCTGTAATTAATACGTATTATCTCTGACTTTTTTTTTACTCTCCCCCACACATACGCACACACAGTCTAGCTACAAGTAATGAGTCCTGTTTGGTATTCAATGAATGGACAGCTTGTTAATGTGATACTGAAGATAAAGGAGGGTCTGTATTCAGAGAAAGCAGAGTGAGAAAATCTACCATACAACTGAAGAGCCCACGTTCAAAATGACACCCTTGAAATGACTCTCACAGTCTAAACAATAGAAAAATAGACAAGGCGTTCAAGACAATTACCTTGGTGGCTCCGTCGCCTACTGCAGCTTAAAATGCAGATACAGTTATACAAGAATTAAAAAGTTAGACCACCAGTTAGTGCTACAGTAATTTCACATTGAAGTATAATGCAGTGTTTTCGTCTACAAGGTCAGATTCACATGTAGGTGTCAGAGGTCAACGCTCGACTTATATTTACTTTGAATGGGGTGACATCATGTATTGTGGATCCATTTCTCCGCTCACAGTGGTAATTTAAAAAAAAAAAAAAAAAACTTTTCAAGCCAAATTGCCTGTATTCAACTCCTCTAGCTTCACCCCTATACAGTCAAATTACCTTATTAAATAAGGTGCGGGCAACTTGGCATCAGCATGGAGAAGATGATCACTTCAGTGAACACTCAGAACAATATGATATTAAAATTTACAGAACATGCAGGTCAATGTTTCTAATTTTTGATTAGATAAATGCATGAGAGAAACATGCACTCATCAGCTACTTCATTAGGTACACCTGTTCAACCACTTATTAACACACATATCTAAATGAGCCAATCAAATGGCAACAATTTCGTAAATTAGGTGTGCAGGCATGGTCTAGATGACATGCTGACATTCAAGTTAAGCATCCAAAACAGGAAGAAAGGTAATTTAAGTGAATTTGAACATTTTTAGTGTCAGGATGATCTCAGTGTTTCAAAAAGTGATGATCTATCTGGATTTTCCCACACAACCATCTCTAGGGTTTACAGAAAATGGTCTGAAGAGAAAATATCAAGTGAGCAACAGTTCTCTGGAACATTTTCCTCTAAACAATGGCACCAAAAAGCAACTTTTGCCCACACTAACTCTTTAAGCTGATAAAGTAAAAGCAACTCAAAAAACCCACTTCTTACACCATAGGTATGCAGAAGAGCATCTTTGAATGCACAACTGCAAAAGACCATAGGTTCCTGTCAGTTAAGAACAGGAAACTAAGGATGCAATTCACAGACTCACCAAAACTGGACAACACTGTTCAAGACTAGAAAAAATGTTGTCTGGATGGTAGGGTCATGTTGCCATAAACAACACGAAAGCATGGATCCATCCTGCCTTGTATCAATGGTTCAGGCTGGTGGCGGGGTAATATTTTCTTGCCACACTTGTCTCCGTAGTACCAACTAAATATTGTATAACTGCCACAGCCTACGTAAATATTTCTTATTGACAGTTTCCTTTATGACCACAGTGTACCTGATGACTGCTTCCAGCAAGATAATGCATGATGTCACAGATCTCAAATCAACTTAAACTGGCTTCTTGAACAACGCAATGAGTTCATGGCCTCTATCCTCAACAGATCTGAATCCAAGAGAGCACCTTTGGGATGTGGTAGAAGATTTGTTGGCTGCACACAAATCTGCAGCTCCTGTGTGATGCTATCATGTCAATACAGACCAAAATCTGAGGGATGTTTCCAGGACATTGTTGAATTGATGCCATGAAGAATTAAGGCTGTTTTGAAGGCAAAAGGGGGTCTAACACAGTACTAACAAGGTGTACCTAATATAGTGTACATCCAGTGCCAAACTGACCTTTCTGATATTGTATTAACTGGACTGCACTTTGAAATAGCGTTTTCCTTCAAGCAGTCATTGAAACAAGCCAAGTTGAACATAGTTATAGTATGTGCATGTCATACATGGCATAGTAACAACACAGCAGTTCAATCCAGTAACAAAGCAATGGAAACTAAATGTGTGGTAACTGTCAGATTTAAAAGTCAGTATGTTGAAGCAGAATCATTTAAAAGTATCCTTAACTGATCCAATCTAAACAGAAAAAATAATTTAGTACCACCATTTTCCTGCACTTTGGTTTTAATATATTCCATTCTTCCCATCAGATCTATCTGGGCTGTGATGTTTTTCATACAAGATGAATGAGATTAGTTCTACTTTATTTTTCTTCTCAGCTCAATATCTGTCCTACCTCTCAGTTTAAACTAAGGAATAATGGAAGACTGAATAATGCCAGGCTATAGAGATTAATAAAAATGTTGTGAATACTATAAATGAATATGTTAAAAAGTACTGTCAATATAAATAAAAAACAGAGTCCAGAACATTATGTTGAAGATGTATGCCATTAGGACAGGTCACACTGTTTAAATAGTCTGGTACTTTGTGTGAGTACTGTAAGAACCTCATAATTAAACACCTAGCACATGTTGTACATTTAGCCTGCATTACCAGTAATGCCTTTGTAGAGTAAGCCAACAGATAATACAGCTGGAAAGAGCAGTGTGTCACCTTGCCATTCTTGGCCACAGCATCTACCTCCACCTCCCTGGCACCACGTATGAACTTGGTGATGACAACTGGATGCTCCTGAAAGAGTCAGAACCAAGGTTATTTATTTGTGGGAAAAAACAAAACTCAGTTGTGTATATTCATATTGAGAAGATATGAATCTTATGAACAGAACTTTTTAAAGTAGTTTCTGGCCTAGTGCCAGTTAGTTTTTTGATTCTACCCAGTTCTGGGGAAAGTCTCTCTTCTCCTAAATGCTTTACCATTTTTGCCATCAGCTGAGAAAGCAGTGCACAGTGGGCTTATGGCACTTTTGTTAACAGCTAGCCATGTGCCATTACATTACACCACATTGTACCCTGAAGAGGTGATGGTGAGTCATTGTAACATCCGGTATGCCTCGTTCAAACATAAGAAAAAGAGGTGGCACTGCCCAGGTGTTGCATTTTTCTTTTATACACCGTGATTTCAACTTCTTGTCAGTCGCGTTGAAGAACAGGCAGTCCATGAACAGCACAACAATAATGTTGGCAAGCTGGAGAGATTTGGCTGACTAGGGTTTGTTTTTAGCCAGACATGGATCTGTACCCTCTTGCCATGCTTCAGGTCCCTAACACATTGCATACAGCGTCCACTTCCCTGGCCACCATGAGCATCAGGCGACACAGCAGACTGAACACCTGATCCCCGTAGCTTAGCGACATACAAGTTTATCCATGTATGGAGATAAAATATTTCTATTTTTACACACATCTGTGATTATTACTTTGTTCCAAGTCTATTAAAATGCCATTAAAAGGTTTGCTTTGGTGCTCCAAAGGTGTAAAATGTGCATGCGTATACGCATATAGCCCCAAGCAAAGGTCCTTGGAGGGGCCAACTGCCTCCAAGCTGCCTAGGTGCTCAGTGAAGTAGAGATGGGCACATAATACTAGTCAACAGCCGTTGCCAGCTGGTAGCATTAGTTAATTGAAAGCAAAGGGACAACTTTGTGCAAAATTAATGTGATTGTATGTGCTAGACAGAGACAGAGGGACCAGTAGAGAAAAAAAAAAGTAAGGGTGAGACATTAGAGAGTTTTATCGCAATATGTCTCTTTTGCAGGTGCAGGTAAGTACACACAGTTAAGAGTGAGCTCACCTGGGACACGTGTGCAGCCTCTTCCAAGAAGCGTTTCATCTCCTCTTCACCGTACACAACGTTCATAGCAGAGCCACTGGCACGATGCAAGCAAGGGAGAGAGAGTGAGGAAGGGAAATCAAAAGGGCACAGGAGAGGATGAGAAACGAGCAAAAGAGGAGAACATACAAGCTTCAAATGATTGTTCAAAAACACTCATTATCTCTCCGTTGCATCACTATTACCATCAGGAACAAGGTCTGGAAACAGTTGAAATAAGGAGCGAGGGAGCGAGAGAGACTGGGAGAAGAACAGCTATTTAGGTCGAAAAGCACTCCAGGCTCTTGAAAATGAGTTCAGATCTTCATCATTAAAAAACAATGGATTTAGGCTAGTTTTGTTGTGGTTGTTGTTTTTTGATTGTAGACTGCTAGCTGGGCTATCCTCCTGATAGAAAAAGCATGGTTGAGAGAAACAGGACAAAGGAAGGCCACATGCTTGGGTCAGAGCTATATACCTTAGCTCTCTGTAGCTAAGGGGCAGATATACTGTATGTCTAAACCCTAACACAAAAGTGACCCTTCATTCAGGAAACCAGTGATATATTTATATTGCATTTAAATGAAGGCATATAACTGACTCAGATGCCATCTAGTTTTTGCCTCACTATTCTCAGAACATTCAAATGTATCCAGCCATTAAGATTCATTTTTGGAAAGCTGTTCAGGATGCTGTTTAAGTGCTGCCGAGTTAAAACTTGATGGCTTATGTGTCCAGTGTTGGCCAAAATCAAAAGTCAGCATTCTATTAAACCTCCCTAAAGTGCTTTAATGTCTTTCCATCCATTAGTCCAGCATATAATGGTGTCCAGTATTAGCAGGATTAGTAAAAGTTGTGATTACAAAGAGTTTTAGTTATAAAGAGGTGCACATATTTGCTGGAAAATGTAATGCTAATCATCAGATTTTGAAAATTCAAGACTTCTTAACGAGTAAGTAAAAATGCTGTCTTAATCTTAACCAGCTTTCAGTAAAATGGCACATACCTGATGTAAAATGATCCTAATGTCTGACAGACAATAAGTTAGTTATGGTTTGCTGGTTGTTAGAGTGTTTGGCCAGTTGGAAAATGCCAAAAACTCAGTCCACCAAAGCAGACATTTCATTGCAAGAATTTCTTTAAGGTCTGTTTTAGTATTTCTGAGAAAGTATTAATTAGGTGCTCAGTAGTAAACACTCATTTGTTAATGTCCACATTCTGATCGTATTTCGTCTTCCAAGACTTCCAGCCGGCTCCCAGTCTGAGACATTTCACCCTATCAGACACTTATTAAACAACTGGAGTGCAATAAACTCACCTAAAGCTTTTTTTGTCCCCTCTCCCCCATTAATAAACGCAACTATGGTAACTCACCCACATAGATGATATTTCACACGCGTAGCAAATCTTCAGAACTTTGCATTTGCGCTTTGTATTTTCAAGAAAAGCTTTTGCAGCATTTGTTAAAAGCAAAGAATGAGAAGATGTCTCAATCTTTCTGCTCTGGACTCACATTTCAGATGCATGTTTAAGTAGTAGTTTTTCATGTGCTTTTAAAAGACGCAACCTTCATAAAATGGTAAAACTGCAAACTAGTTTAAAGTCTGCTTTGCTTGTCACAACAGTAACAATACTAAGCAAATGTTTACACAACCAAATGGAAAGATGAATTTAAATATGCAAATAGCATCCAGTTGTGTTGTGTGTGTGCACATTTTACTTCTACAGAAAACTGAAGGATGATTCTGACAAAGATGAGAGTGTTTAGTGTGTAAATCTGTGAGTATCTCTGCATATGTACTGAGGCTGAGCAGAACACTCAAAATATATTAGCAAGTATGTCAGAGGGAAAAAAGTGAAAAAAGCTGTAGGGATGCTAAAGATCAGGAAGAGTTCACCCAACACTGACTCTAAAGAGAAGAGAGGAGCTTCCACTCGACTGGTATTCAACAGAAGTCACTCTAAGTGGATTATTATTCATTTCATTCGATCATGAACGGTATGATTATAGTTCCTTCAACATCAAACAGAAGCACACTTTAAAACTAGTACATATCACTTCACTGAATTACATTAATGTTGCTTTGTGCACAACACTCATGGTTTTCCCACAGTTCCCTGCAGTGAACAGACAAATCCTGTTTAAAACAACATCACAGCTTGAATGTAAAAACATACGTTTTCGGTGACAGCAGACTGCCTGCCGAATCCAGGGTGCCATCATGACACCTTCTGGACAAAAGTGTCACTGCATGACTGAAGCAGCGTTTGAGTGAATGAAGTTCGTTAATCATCATAACTTAAAATGTGTTTTATTCATCTAGTAATTACCCTGTGAATTAAGCTATTAAGAAATTCCATTGATTTCCCTCTCATGCCTCAGCCAAACCAAGAGTGCCAATGGTGTGTATTTATCTAGGATAGAAACGTAGCACAAGATAAATTCTGATTAGATTTTATACTTGCAGGCCCCTGCAGTTTATATTTTTGGGAAAAAGATGAGGCAAATTATCTAAAAAAATATATTTTAAAGTGTTAATGATTAATATGCAACATTTACAGTTAAGAGACTGCTGATGGGATAAGAGAATCTGAACTACCGCAACCTTTGTGATGGGAAAAGAGATTAGTCTGGTTGTTATGATATATTAAAACCTACCTCAGAACATAGGAGGGCCTCAGCAGACAGGGGTACCCCACCTGGTTAGCGAAGGCAAACGCGTCTTCCTGTGAAGAGACAGAAGTTCACAGCAGATGTATTATAGTTGGGCCAGAAATAAAAGGGAATAAGCTGCCACAACTCTGAGTTCCACACATAAATGTGCATCTTGAAGTTCCAGTGACACTGCACTAAAATTTTAGAAAAACACATCTGTCAACTGAAGTGGTATTTTTTGCATTTCTGCAGATTTTACATTTTGTAGTAAACAACTTTAACTGAAACATAAAGGTTTTAAAATCCACTCGATATTAGGTGGAGGGTTAGGGTTACTAATATAAAGTTGGACAGGTGCTTACAAATTTAAACATTTATAAACATCCGATGCAATTTTTCATTTTATAGAATAAAAGTTCTGAAAAGTTCTGCATATTAGCCGTTTAGGACATCTGTGTAAATTTCAAATACATCGGTTTTTGGAGGACACACTGAAAAAATATTTTATTCATTTAACATACTCAAATGTGTTAACGGTGTTAAAAACATTAAATCAGGAAGAATATTTAGTCCAGACATGACAGTTTAACCAAAGTATCAAAGTACATTTATAATACTAAGATTCAGCTGACTTGTGTAACTATTAAATAAAGAAGCGCAACAGTTTTGACATATTAGCGTATGTGATATTAGAAAGCTTATTGATTACAGAAACTTCAGATAAAAGACTAAATATCAAAAGAAGGAATGCTTGTGCTCATCCTCTTAAATCTTTTATACAGCAAGCCCCCGTTTTACCTTTTTTCAGTTCAAAAACACACATTATACTAGGATCTCATGAACAAAGGGTGTACCCCCATATCTGCGAAGAACAGAACAAATCAAGCAAGTACAAGAGGGAATATAAATGTTCCAAGAGTGCAAAAGCATGGGGCTTACATTCATCTCCCTTTTGACCCCCCCCCCCCTGTCATGAAAAGAGTGAAAGAAGAAAGTGTAGGAGTTGTGGACAGAGTCTAGAAGCGAAAGCAAGGCTGTATGTCCTCCTCCTCCCCATCATCATCATTATCATCATCCTTCTCTCTATTCTGTTTCACTGCATGTCTGGTCTTTTTCTCTCTATCATTACCCACTGTTCACTCACCAGGTGAAGTACCATTTACCAAACAGAAAATAGCTTCCCAGAGACGCAAGAACCATCTCCCTGAGGCTCTCCTGGAGTTATTCCAGCCAATTAAAAACAAACCGTTTCTCAAAGACTGGCATGAATATAGAATATACGTAAACCTTGGAGAGACCGAACTCTATCTGTGTGTGAACTAGATAATCACTCCTCAGTGGTAACTGAATACAAGAGCAAAGGTAATGGAAGAGACATTTTAGCACCGACTGCAGACATATTTCCACAGTGCTCCGCATGTTCCACAGAGCAGTCTGCCAGTGTTTCATTCAGATGGAGCCAGGAGTGAGTAGAGCCTGCCAAATACAAGGAAAAGACTAAAAAAAGACATGCACGTCGCAGTGAATAGTACCTCTGTAAGGAATACATTTTAGAAATAATAAGCATGTGTGTAGAAAATTCTTTCTAAATATGAAAAATAATGCTCATTGATAAATCAGAAAAAAGCCATTTCCATGGCCAAATATCTGCATCAGTAAACTCTGCGTGGGGTTTGATGTTCTTAATATTTTTCATAGTTTCAAAATTTCTCATCCAAACAGTATGATTGATATTCATAGAAGGAGTTCCCTGTAAACCATCAAGATCGTCTTATAGAAACGAAGCAAAACTTTAAAAGAAAATATGCAGCTGCCATAGCTGAGCAGACATCACTTGCCTGAACCTTGTCAAAATAACATTTCCAATCACTTTATGTTACTGCCTCCACTGACAAGCAAAACCTTGTTACAGTTTCTCCAGGAACTGTTTTACGTCACGCTTTGAATCTGAAAACTTTTTAAATGGCTGCAATATTAACACACTTTCCACAGCAGAGCTATAATAAATCTAGCAATGTATACAAGTAAATGTCTTTAAATGCTTTGACTCAAAATATTTCCTTAAAAAGTGGCTCATCTTTGCCTCAAAATTGTTAATTTCAATGACAAGTAGCGATTGTCACTCTTTGGAGAGAATTGCTTGCATTTTGTGACGGTGTACATATGAGAAAGCATGTAGCACACAAACTGTAAGAAAAAAGAAATTGAGAATGCTAACTAGTATTTGAAGCCCCATTATCAAAAATAATTAATGGCACTGATCCTTGCGCCACAGGTGAAGAGTTTGCTGAGAAAATCTACATCCCAACATTGTACTACTATATAACTTTGTCACATCAATAATTCAGAATTTGTAGGTTTCCTCTCACCAGGGAGCTCAGGGCCCTCCATGGGGCTTGGGCAACCTCGAGGTCATCCAGTATACTGGAGAAGACAGAGCGCTCTTCAGCTCGGTCGATCTGCAGGGGGCTCGTCCCGAGAATCTTCACCCCACTCATGTGCAAGGGGACGGCTAGGTTGTTAGGAATCTGACCTCCCACTGATACGATGCAGCCAGAGCAACCCTGGAGAGGAGTAAATAGAATAAGAAGAATGCAAAAGATAGCGCAGACACTAAATCAAGTAGAATACTAAAACAAGAAGAGGAAGAGGAAGAGGGGAGAAAAGACGGGAGGAGGGAAACCCTGCCTATAAGCCAAGATCTACATTCTGAAACCACTTTCAATTATTCTGACCTCTGATCACAGTGAAAATATGAGACAAGCACAAAGAGTTGATCTTGGTCGTGACATGAGTTTAGTTATCGCCAGGGAAGATGTATGTGCGAGTGTGAGTGTGTGTGTGCGTGCGTATGCGCGTACAAGCTCCTTTTAATAACAGCGTGCAGCCCCTTTTCCTGTCTAGCTGATCCAAGGGGGATGCTGTTTCCATGGCAATGCCAGGTTGTATCTCTTCATTATTCATGGCCTTGCTCTCCTGCTCCTGTCCAGGGTTTATTTCCATGCTCTAATGCCATATTTATCACACACACATATACAAACTGTAGCTGCGAGAGAGGGATTGATGGTAATGCTATCTCCCTGAACAAACAAACACTTAATCACACTCTGATCCCATCGCAACTTTAACTGGATTACATTTCCTCTGCAAGGGAAAGTCAGAGGACGTAAGTATACAAACACAGAACACAACATAAATACACAGGCGCCAACAAACCTATACACGGAAAATAGCAGGGAAACGCTGCCCTTGAATATTCTTTGACAACATCTGGGTCACCGGACTCCAGACACAAACACATATACAGAAACAGACACCCACACAATTAATTGCAAAATGAGGCAAAAATAATGCATCAGTATATGCATGATAATAATCAAGCCTAGTTATATATGTGAAATCACATTGCAACCATCTACTAAAAACAATTAACCAGAAAATTCTGTGTGTATTCAGATACAGTTCTTCCAGCAACCTTAAAGTGGACCCGTTATGCTTTTCCTCATTACACATGGCCAAAAAAAGAGGTCGGTCTGTGAGCCAAAAGTTTTCAAGCAGTTTTTCCCTTTCCTACTTTTGAGTCTTTATGACATCAAACAGTCGGGACATCCTTAATATGGGCATCTCAGGCACATCGCTCTGGCGGAGGGCGCATCGCTCTTGCTGGGGACACAGTAACCCTGTCCACCTGTTGTTCAAATTGTTTGTTTGCAAAACGGCAATGAACCAGAAGAACGTTGGCTTAAATGGGAGCTAAAATGGCTCATTTCAGACAGGATGAGCCGAGGGGCTGTATAAGGCTCAGAGTAAGATAAATAAAGTTAAGAATCGTGCAAAGTACTTTCACTCCAAGTATGAAAATATGGAGATGGAAAGGAGCTAAATTTATAATGCTAACTGTCAAATAATTTATTTATAAAAGTGCACAATACACTGTTCATTTGTTTTTGTTCATAAAATCATCCAACCATCAATCCAACAACCATCTACCACTTCTCCATATCCAAGTTTCGGGGGCAAGAGTCTACGCAGAGCTCCCAAAAATCTCCCCCTGCCTAGCCACTGCTTCTAGCTCATCTTGGGAGATGCCAAGGCCAAGTTAGTCCATAGTGTCCTCAGTTACTGCCCACATCTTCTAGTCACGAGTAAGAATAGGATCATAGAACAACCAATAAATCCAGAAATAATAATAATAAAAAAAACTTCATTATGCAATGTTGCATTATGTAATCCAAAAGCAGAAACAGACATATTAGAAATATAAAAACATACTAGAAATACATAAAAAATATTTGAAATATATATATTAAAAAATAACCCATGCAAAACTACAAAAGCAAAATGTCCAGTTACCGCCAATTCAATTTTTTTTCCCCCATTTAAAAGAGTTATGTTAAGCTGCTTTTTGAGGCAAAAATTGGTGTGACACATAAAGAGTGACAGAGCTGCTTGCTTAACTGTTTTCTGAATTCATATATAAGAATAAGAGAAAATTCAGACACTGGTGGTTATGTTTCATCCATGCCACTCTGAGCAGAGAAGGTATTTTTCCCCCAACACTGCAGCGATCTACTCTGTGGGTAGTCCATGGTAATAAGTCACAGTCACGCTGCTAATGTTTGATTTCTATATATTTTTCAATAAAGAATTATTCTTCAGCAGTGCAGAGAAGTTATTATGCCATTATATGAGTGCTCGTGTGCTGGTCTCGGATTATAAATCTACTTGCCAGTATTATCGGGCAAACATTTAAGTCCACAAGTGCACTCTGCCTTTGATATAGCTGTCAAGATTGATTTCTTTAATAAATATGCATTATGTACTTAATCAATATAACTCTGTTTATGGGAAATTTAAATTGATTGCAATGCAATATTTAAATCAGATTCCACACTTTACATATGAATATAATCGTTTTCATTGACAAAACCCTTTAACATATTGGTGACCTGCCCAGGGTCTACTGCCTCAACACTCCGAGCTGTGATAGGCTCAGAGTTTTAGATCAAAGCAGGGCAGTACATTTATCTTTGGTATTTTCAGTAGTTCAACATTTAAAGTTGTAGTATTTTGGTTTGGAGAGTGTCTTAATTGTATTGCATACAAATATTTGTTCGTTTACAAAAAGTAGAGAAATATGTGTATTTTGTTTGAATTTCCACAAATGAAAAAATGTCACGTGTCCGGTAGTGTTTTAACCTCCTGCTGGGTGATATCCAGAATGCGTTCCAGGGTCAGCTCTTCAAAGTAAAGGCGATCACACTCATCGAAGTCTGTGCTGACCGTCTCTGGGTTGTGGTTTACTACAACTGTCTTCTTGCCCATTTGTCTCAAGGCTCTGATGCTGGACACCGCACACCAGTCAAACTCAACACTGCTGCCTGGTGGTCAAATGGTTGATAAATAGGTTGGCCATCAAAGGAAGGTCACAATTTCAAAATTAATTCTATTCTATGAAGTTTTAATTTGAAACAAAATGCAGCAAGTTTCAGTTATATCCCTTCTGGGTAAAAAAAACACTAGACACAATACAAATAATGAAAACAAAAATGTACCTCTTATAATTAATAGTGCTATTTTTACTATCACATATTGCAAAAAGTAAATAAATAAATAGTTTATTTTTACACTCACCTATGTGGTAGGGTCCACAACCAAGAACCATAATTCCCTGGTCTTTAAAGTCCAGATCATGCTCCTAGTGAAGCATGATAAACCATGTTTTAGCCTTATTTTGCTACCAAATTTTCTTTCATTGTCTTCTCAAAACTAATTCGAAAGTTAGCTAGTGGATCAATATGAGCATGTACTTGTGAATATACTAGTGTTTGCTCATGCTACAGTATTGTTTGGACTGTGATGATGTAATAATATATTATGCATAATTGAATTTTTGTGGATTTAAATTCAAATTAAAACAATACGCTTTTACAAAAGTGTTCAAGGTGGATAAATGCTACAAATGGGTAATTTTAGCCAATCTGTAGATGCCTACCAGGCCACATGACGACATCATAACATCAGATTTAGATAAGAACCTTCATGGGCCTAAGATGTTCCTGTGTGTCTATTTTGGTTAGTCAACTCCTGATAGTGAAGAAGTTTGCAGGGAAACAAATAAACTGTATGTATCACATAGTAAGAGATACAGTAATTAAATTTTATACATTCAATAATTGTATATTTACAAATGACTTTGTTTTTCCGAGACCACATACCTGACCATGGTAAGTACAATACAGGTAGTTGGTCATTGCTGGGTACTCTGCTGCCAAAGTGTCAATCTAAGATGAGAGAAAACAGAATGTTAAAAATGGGGCATTGAAGAAAAAAAAAAAAAAAAAAAAAAAAAAAAAAAAAAAAAAAAAAAAAAAAAAAAAAAAAAAAAAAAAAAAAAAAAAAAAAGGGGAAAAAAAAAAAAAAAAAAAAAAAAAAAAGGAGAAAAAAAAAGATTACTCTCAACTACTACTCTACAATGTAACCATAATCAATCTTTAAAAATACCTTTGCGTACTTCAAAAAACAAACAAAAAAAAAACAAACACATTCATCTTGGGCGAAACGGGAATAAGCCAGTTTTAGCATTTGGAGAGCATGCAGACTCTCCAGAAAGAAGAAATTAGGCAACTGCTCATTTTTACGAGGTTTACCACAATACTGCATAATAAGTACATTCACTTTGCAGAAACATGTACTGGCTGTATTATTAATCCAATGATGTATTAAATAAAAATGAGTCTGGACTACTAAAAAGTTAAGTCTCTGAAGCTGAAGCATGATATAGCTTCATCCCTTTATGCTTAAGAACTCTGCTGTTGTCCCAGCCCAGTGAAAAACAGATTTCATGCCATGCTGGGGAATCGGATTTGCAGATGCTAATAATTTAGTCACCTGCTTCAAAAAATACAATTTGGACAAAGGACATGTCAATACAGACTGAGATGCAAAGACAACTTTATAGACTCTCTCTATATATGCATTTTTTTTGCTTCCCTTTTAAATATACTTGTAGCCAGAGGATACTTTTCTGTTGAGGTGTGTGTATATCGATTAGCCAGAGTCAGTTATCTGAGCCCATCTGGTCTCTACTAAAAGGAGCAGCCCAGTAATGCTCACCTGTTTGACCCAAGGCTTGATGCCATAATTGAGCCTCAGCTCTCTTGCTACTTCCTCATTGCAGCCTAGAATCTGACCAACCTGCCGGTCTGAGAAGCCGTCCTGCTTGGCCTTTAGCAACATCCCCCTGGGGACTGTGCCACTGCAGGAAAAGATAATCAGCAGTGGTAATTAGACAATTTTGCTAACCATTCTGAATCTTTAAAATTGTCCACAGTTTGATGCATTTTAAACCTGAATCCCTGCAAATGCCAGACATTAGTATGAGAAAAAGAGGAAAAAGTCCATAGAACCATAGAAATAAGAAGGTGAATCCAGTAAGTGGGTCATGACTAGCTCACTTACCCAGCAGCGGAGACCACAGGGAAGAGTCCACCTCAGAGCGATCAATAACAAATTGACAAACAAGGTGCAAAGTTGTGGGAGCATTAGGCTGGCAAGTGCAGCCATTTAAAACCCATTTGAATCAATAAAACTTCCATGTGAGCTGTAAGGTTACACAGATAAATAGCAGTGGGAATAAAGTTGGGTATCGGAAGATGAATTCTGAATCGTGGTAAAGTGAGTATGTGGGTGTGTGTGCAGAAAAATCATGATCAGGAATACAACACGTAGAGTGACTTCTGAGAAAGGAATAAGACATCATTTTGATTTTATCTTTTTACTTATTAAGTGATACCATGCCTTGCACAATTTACTTGCACTGATAGTCTGCATATCAATTTTCTATTAATATAATAAATCCTATTTAATAATAATTCCTTTTTAAAATGATTTTGATCAAAGAGTTTATATCAGGTGGTATACTACCTATAGTGATGGTAAAACAGTATACAGTCTGTCAGTTGTAAGTTTTTACACATTAAGACATAAAAAATTATCTTTAGTCCATATCAGGTCTTAAAAATGAGGTAAAGGCAACCTGAGATGTGTGAAATCATGACACATTACAATATGGTATTATTTTTAAAAAGACACTAAACCAAAATTCAGAAAAAAGTAACAAGAAATAATAAGTACAACTCGTGCTTCAATATTTTGTAGAACCAACTTCAGCAGAAATAACTGTCAGTGATCATTTTCTGTGCGACTGCTAGTCTCTCACATCATTCTGCAGAAACTTTGGCCCACTCATCTGTGGCAGGGCGGGGTCTGTGGCGCGGCTGCGGGGAAGGCAGACACACCTGAGTGGCATGAGCAATCACGTCGCACCCGAGTTAAAAGACTGAACTAGGTTCTGACTGTGTCGTTGTTGGTGCGTATGTGTGGCTGGCGGCTGGAAAGCTGCAGCTGAGTGTTACTGAAGCGACAACCGTAATAAAGTGTGTGAAGTTTGGAAGATGTGGTCGGTTCCGTCATACTTCTGTCACATCATCTTTACCATGTTACTTCAGTTCATTGGGGCTTATGGGTATTTGTTTATGCACAGCTCTCTTAACGTCCCACGACACCATTTAAGTCAGGTTGAGTGCTGAATGTCTGGGCCATTATAACACCTCGACCCTTTTCTTTTTCAGCCATTCTGTTGTAGATATGCTAGTGTGCTTGGCATGCTTGTCCTGTTGCATGACCAATTTCATACAAGCTTTAGCTGTCCGATAGATGTCATAATTGACTCTAGAATACTTTGGTATACAAAGGTGTTCATGGATGACTCAATGACTGCACAGTGCCCAGGTCCTTAATCACCAGCCATCCACCACCGCGCTTGACAGCTGGTATGAGTAGTTTATACCGATATGGTGTTTTTTGTTTTCTCTGCATGTGGTGCTGTGCATTATAGACAAACATCTTCATTTTGGTTACATTTCCCAAAAGGACACTGTTCCAGAAGTCTTGTGGTGTGTTCACATGCAAACTTAAAGAAGAGGCTTTCACCTGGCAACCCTCCCTAAAAAGCCATACTTGTTCAGTTTTTTTCCCAATTGTACTGTCATGAACTTTAACATTTAGCATGCTAAATGAGGCCTGTAGAATCTTAAGATGTAGCTCTTGGGTATTTTCCAGTTTTTCTGAGCATTGCACGGTCTGACCTTTGAATTTGCTGGGATGTCCACTCCACTGTTTTTTTTTTTTGTTGTTGTTGTTTTTTGTTTTTGCTGAAACAGTTTTCCACTTGTGAATAATCTTTCTCACTGTAGGAAAATGAATGTCAAACAGCCACGTAACCTTTCCCAGATTGATGGGCAGCAAAAGGTGGCTCTTTCAGATCATTGCTGATGTCTTTCATCCTTGTTAACACACACCTGAATGGTCCAGACCTGCAAACTGCTGCGGTTTTATAGAGGTTTGTCCACAGGTTTTATAAACTTCTGCTTTTATAGATGTGGCCACACCTGATGATGATCAATAAATCATGCGCGATGGAAAAGTAATATTTTTAGTATTATTCAGTATTTTCTTCACAAGTTTCTTTTGGGATATGTATTTCATCTGAGGTTGCATTTACCTCATTTTAAAACTGTCCGGGAAGAATTAATTCTTATTATGTCCTGACACATAAAACCTTAGAATTTAAAGAGAATGAACTTTCTTTTTACCATGACTCTATAAGCTTATCACAAGATCGGAGGCAGTGTGATGGATTCTGTTATTAGTAAGTACTCAAGGAAAAATGGTCCTTTTAAATTTGTTTTGTTTACATGCTGTATTGAGTTTTCTAGCCAGCTAAGAAACAATCTAAAACATGTATTATAATTGCAACTTTACTGCAGTAAAATGACAGAGGAGGTGGTAGGTAAAACCGCTCCAATGCATGATAAAATATTAAACTATATTAAAACAATACAACATTCTACACATTAAAAAAAACATAATATAAAAAGACCACATTGTAAGTGTTGAAAGTATTCTTTTTAGGAGGTATGCAAACTTCCTTTTGCTTCCTGATTCAGTAATGAGTTAAACTGAACAGATGAATATGCTGTCATAAAGTTGATATTGACTTTATCATCCAACTCCCACAAACAAAGCAACAAGCAAATATAGCAGTATTTCTTTAACTTAAGGTAGAGACAATAAGGGATTCTTTTTTCCTGGTAAACCACTGCCTTTTCTCCCTGCTCCTTATCTGAATTATTTATAACCTTATAGCGTAACAATATTGGAAATGTCAAGTGTGTTTTAACTCCCACTGCACGTGGCTTTGCTGAGAAATAACAAACCCAAGAAAGGCGAGCGGCAAGTCAGAATCAAAGGAAAGACATTTGATCCCAAAGCTTGGCTGTGTTGTGAGCAATTTTGTCTGGAAAAGCAGTTTAAAGAATGAAGGAAGCCCCTCGCATGCCATGAACCTATGTGAATAGACCATCGTGCACAAATAAAACACTCCACTATATATTTGCCGGTGCCACTGCGACTATGTGTGAATAGGAAGTTGCCATGTATTCTGACATATTGCAAAGACACATGAACGCACACTATGTTTTCCACCTGACTTTCCCTTTAAGTTTAAACTTTTGAATTATTACATTTACATTTGTATGCATAAATCATTAAATTGCTAGGCACTGTCTGTGGTGTATTAATACCCAGTTATCCACGGCAGCATGATGCAATTTTAATTTATAGAAATGCAAGTAACAATAGAAAAAAGGACTAAATACTATATTCATGCTGACTTTTGTGCAAACAACTTTGGAAAAACAGAACAAATGGTCAAAAATGAGCTTTCCTTGGAAATGTTAACACCATCGCATAAAAGCATTTAATGCGTAATGTAGCAACTTTTGCAGAAGTCTCGACATGTTCTCTGTATGAGCCCGACCCATTCTTAGAGGACTGCGGACTTACATTATGCAGCCAGTGCTTCTTTTTTCACTGAGCCAGCTGACCAAATAAGAGAGGGTACAGTGTGTGATGCAGTGTACAAATACGGAATAAAATATGCTGCATTATATTTTTTCCTCGTGATTTAATTATAATTACCCTTCAGTCTAGAGGAAAAAAATCTTACGCACACAAAGACTGCTGAGCAGCAGAGCCTGAAGCCCACCTGTGCTCAGCGCCGTGCTCCATCAGTCTGGCAGCAGACTAACATTTTGTGCCCATCCCCATGTCCCCTGCTCCAGAAGAGGTGAAAACTACAACAACACTCCGTGTGTCAGCCTGTAGCAGTGGGTGCCCACCAAACGGCCAGCCATTAATTATTAAACAGCAGAGTCAGAAGAAAGCAGCAGGTAACCTGTGGCTGAGCAATGATAATTCACAGAGGCTTGGATTTGAGCTGTCCAGGTAAGAGCTGGAGGGCAGAGAGACAGGAAAGAGAGAGAAAGAGGGGGAGAAAGGTAGTTGCGAGGAACCATGAGAAAGAATGAAAGAAAGACAGACACCGAGACGTGAAGAGACTGGGGCTCATCTAATTTGTGGGCACTGTTTATCATGTTTCTATCCACACCCTTAAACAGACGGCAAATCTATTTTTTTTTTTTAAATGTACATATCTATTTAAGTAAGTTCTAGTTAGTTGAATAGAGACTCTGCATGCTTTACCTGTTGTAGTTTGCAAGATGTTGCTCCACTTTTGTTATTCCATGAAGTTTGTGGAGGAACCACTTGTCTATGGCTGTCAGCTGGTGGATCTGATCAACACTCATCGTGCCACTGTAGAGGGCCTGAGAAGTAAAAGCAAGAAACAAAGAACGGGATCATCATCATCTTCCATTGTTAAGAGTATTCTGAAACTTGGACAACTGTTTAATTGGCCAGAGTTTTAAAATTTGATTTTACTCTGTGGCAGGCTGCTCATGAGAAAAACCACGCTACCAATAACCCAGCGATCTCTAGTGTATTATAAGTAAATCAAGTGCATGAACAATACAGAGTACTATTGTAACATTTTATCTAAAAGAAAAATAAGTATTTTATCTAAAATAAAGTGTCTAAAGTGTCCGCCTGATAGTGTGCAAGCCCCTTGTACAAAAGGCTTTTTATTCACAGCAGAGACGGCCTGGTTCAATTCCGCCCCAGGCCATTTACAGCATGTCGTCCCCCCTCTCGCTCTTCCTACCTTCCTGTCATCCAACTGTCACCATCTAATAAATGCAAAAAAGCCAAAAAATACATCTTAAAAATCAGCGCACACAGACAAACAGTTTCCAAGGACAACTTGCCAGAAAGTCGAAGGTTATCTGTAGCAAACCATCTGGTGCACCAGGTTATCAACCATGAGAAATACCTACAAAGACCAGACCGATATAGTCATTTCCAAAACAGGCTGGGATGCCTTGCAAAATTTATGTAGGGTGGAAAGTCATTTATACCCTCTACGTACTTGAATATAGTACATATAGTACATCGTAAAGCAAGGATGCCGAAAGTGGAAAAAATGTAACAACTGAAAATGTTTTCAGTTGTTACATTTGTGCATTTTGTGCATGCAGACAAAAATACTTAGGAATAACAAAAATAGACTTTACTGACTGCATGTGGTCAGTGATTCTGAAAAGCATTGTCAGTGACTCACTGAGAACTACTCACTACAATGTTGATGTGTGGTCTAATAGGCCCCCCCCCCCAAAAAAAAAAAAAATCCAAAACACTTTTCTGTAACATATTTCTAGTAATATGTTGTCTTTAACCCATTTTCAACTACATATAGGGACTGAAGGTACAAATCATTGCATTCAGTTTTTAATTTACATTTCATAGTACCACAATTTTTTTGAGAAAAAGGTTTATAAACGTTAACCCAATTTTTCAGCAAAAAAATTAAAGTGAAAAACTCTTAAAATGAAACTCCAGGTAGAATTGTCGTATTGGATCATGTTAAATTGTAAACATTTGGCAAATTACATAGTCAAATACTTTATTAATCCAGCTATTTCTCCACCATTATCTTGCACCTTTAAATCGGGCTCTAAGTCTCTTACAGTTGGTGTAATTAGTTTTTTGCTTTACACACAACAAATAAATGGCCCCAAGATGTACAGGTTTAAAACTAAAACTATTCAAACTGTTTGAGCTTCCAACAGTCTGAGATCATGTGGATAGCAGGCAGTTTAGCTTTGAGTGACAGTAGCTATGCTGACCACCCGGCAGCATTACAGACTCATTTAACAGACTACAGATAAAATGTGGATCATCAAACCCTGATGCTGTCACCACCTCAATGATCTCATTCAATACTTAAGGAAATAGATCCATCTACACCGTCGGCACACAAAGCTCACACAGTCAGAGGTCTCGACACTGACACGACCTTATTCAGCTCTCCTCCCAGCCGGTGATGAAAAGCATGTTCATATGCTGGAGCCATAGATGTTTTTCACCTTGTAAGATCTTTGTGCCTGAAAAATAAAGCTCAACCCTGTGTCTAGTTGTGCCTATAAGTGCTGTCTCACCTTCATCTGCTTCTATGAGGAAAGCTACAGACTCACAGCAGTATATGTTTGCGCGATTCATCTCTCCTCTCTCTGGAATATATTTGAAGAGCCACACTGTCAGCTCTGTTTAACTGAATCGAAATTTAAGTGACGAGTACAGCCACAGAATTAAGCATTCATAGCTAGGCATGCAGGGACTTTTTTTCAGCAACACTACAAAATGTGATTTTAATGAGCAAACTGTAGTGAGTGTCATTTATTATTAATGTAATGAAGAATAATTGTACCTTGGCGAGGGAGAAGATGCGGGTGCTGGAGGGCACAGCCAGCTCCTGTTCTAGATCGTGGGTGTTGGACCACGGCTTCTTGAGTGGCAGCTGGGGCACAAAGCCATCTACTGATGGATGACACATCCTTAAGGCCTTCTGCATACTCTCCTCAAACGTACGGCCTATTGCCATCACCTGGATGCAAAGGAGGAAAACACACGATGGAATAATTGGCTTGTCGGAACGCTGAATAAATGAGTGAGCGGTTAAATGTTTAGCCCCACCTCTCCTACACTCTTCATGGCACTGCCTATTTCATGAGACATGCCGTGAAAGCGGTCGAGGTCCCAGCGAGGAATCTTGGTGACGATGTAGTCTAAACTGGGCTCAAAGCAGGCTGTGGTCTTCTCTGATACAGCATTCCTGATCTCAGGCAGGGGGATTCCCAGTGCCAGCTTAGCAGCAACAAATGCCAAGGGGTAACTGTGAAACCAGGACCGGAGTGCAGGGAGACCAAAATCATATAACGACGGGCAAAAGTGCAAGAATATTTGAATAAAACATAATTTTTGTGACAAGAAAATGGTTAAAAAGTGAGTACAGTGTAAAATTAATGCTTTATTGCCTCAAAAGTCTGTTATACATAAGTATCTAAGATTTCTTGATGTGTTAATGTGCATTTTTATTTGTAAACTTTACATTCTGCCACATGAGTTCATAGCTCTCCCTGAGAGGGGCCTGTTTCAGGTGTCAACTCAGAGAAAAAACTTACCCAGTTGCTTTGGATGCCAGAGCTGAGCTTCTTGATAGCCGTGCATTCACCTCAATAATGCAGTACTCCAAAGAAGATGGGTGTAAGGCATACTGGATGTTGCATTCGCCAACGATCCCAAGGTGACGTACCACCTTGATGGCAGTTTCACGGAGCATATGGTACTCCTCATTGGATAATGTCTGGCTTGGTGCCACCACAATGGAGTCACCTGTAAAAGAAGAATTGTTCAGAAGTTGTTCAGACTAAGATTGGCTTTAAAGAATAATAAAAAAATATATATCTAAACTTGGTTTTAGTTGAGTGAAAGTGACAGAAAAAGTAAACGTGTCACTTAAAAGCCATGGAGTGGTTGCAGCAATTTTTTTTTTTTTTTTTAAATAAAAAAAAACTTTAAAAAAAAAAATTTTAAAAATTTTAATTTTTTAAAAAATTTTTTAAATTTTTTTCTTTTTTTTTTTTTTTTTTTTTTAAAAAAAAAAAA
>VUQG01012859.1:2277-24694 GCA_015106755.1 Etia nguti
CTGAGAATCGGACATATTGGCGCTCTGCCACACAGAACCGTAAAAATGACATCATCACTTGATGTTCTGCAGTCTATCTGCTCCTTTTTTTTCTGCCTATGAGGGCAAACAGAGACTCTAAGGCCATGGTGGTGTGTTGCAGGCTGGCATGTGACCCAGCCCCAGCGGATTCCACAGCGTGGTGGGGCCTCGGCCAATCAGCCTGGGTGTGGCTGCAAGCACAACCCCTCCCACACAGACGCACACACACGCACACAGAGGACACACATTGATCTCTCAGTTCCATTGTGAGGGGACAGAGCCCCCTCTGTGTCTCTAAACAAAGGTAAAGGCAGCTTGATGCCTCACCTTCATCCCCAACTGACCAAACTCCACCCACTCATCCAGTTTGAAACAGCTTTTAACTTTATTGGGTCTAGTATGTTATATTAGAGTAGCTCAAGGCGCTTCTCTGTGGTGTTTTTGACCTTAAACATCAGACAGAGAAATCCATCAGAGACAACGAACAGGTTTGTGCACCAACAAGACCAGGAAACAGTCAAGGATGCATCACAGTTACATCACAGTTTACACTGACTTATTTCAACAGTTGTTGCTGTTTTCCTGCTTTTTTTGTTTTTTACCTCATGTAAAAGGCAAAACCCGAAGAATTTGTTCAAATTTACACATAGTACTGATAAAACTTTGTGTAAGTTACTAAATTAGCACATTTACAATTTTTAACTGCAGTTTAGACTTCAAGAATTAACAGTATGCACTGTGAAAACTGTCAGAGATGTGGCCTATTTAAAGGCACAGAGAGCGCTAACAGCGACATCAACGCGGTATGTTCCAGCACACAAAGCCTTCCTTTGCACCTTGTTCTTTAACCCTTTATTTTGTTTTCAGTTCACTAGTTAGCAGTTTGGTCCTGCGTTTTGTTCTGAAGAGGCCTCATTATCATCTATTCTCTTCTGTAAATGGCCACTTTTCCAAAAGCCATTCAAGGCAAACCTGTCCTTTCAGCTCGACAAAAGTAGCCCGAGTAACAACAGCTCTGCTCAATTAAATCAGAACATTTGTGAATTTGCTCAACAGATAAGAACGTAAACAATTATTTACCTTTTTTTTTTTTTTAAGGAAGCTCAAGGTTGAGTTAATTTGCCAAGTCACATTCGCGGACAACATTTAACGTATTTTGGGGGAAAATTTGGCAAGTAAAAATATAAAACAAATTCATTTCCAGCTAAATCAGATTTGGTGGAGCTTTATTTAGCTGTTGAGGGGGAAGTTGTTGACATTTTACACAAGAGTTTCAGGCCATCCTGAGGAGGGAGGGTTTGTTTTAGTATGCTGGAAAGAGCTGAAGGATGCAGACTCCACATCTTAAAGGCAAAACTCTACAAGCAGCTTTAAGAAAAACACACCTCAATTCCAACTCCTTATTGCATGCCAATGCTTGCCGATTAGCACCTGCAGCTGCTACTTAGCTTGCAAGTTTTCTATCACAGCATACAGGGTAAATTAAGATTTTGTGAAACCTGGGACGTCTGATTAAAGTCAACTTTGACCAACCGAATTCAAAAAAAATTAAACCATACCCGACTGAGTAGGTTTATCGACAACAACATCTTTCCAGCAGAAATAAACATGCTTACAGCCTTTTGCATAAAACTATCCTTCAGGACAACTAAAGGCTTGAAGTTCTGCATTATTAGGAGTGTGGCCACTTTGAGTGACAGGTGGATGTCGACTCCTCACATTAGTTTATCCAAGACACTGAACTAGACCCGTCGTTGACTATATGTGGGGGTTGGTACCTTTTGGAGCTCGTTGTGCATTTAACTGCACCAACCAAGAAGCCTGTGCTCCAGTTTTATCAAGTGAAATTCTAATCAGTTCTTTATTAGTTAGACAGCATTAATAAGCAGGTATATGAGTATGTCTGCAGTTCGCTAACACCGTCTGGTAGTGTTAGCTGACAACGTTACACAAGAGCTATAATTAGAAACTTGAAGCAAAACCAACTGATGATGTCATGATCACTATGTCCATTATTCATATACAGTAGGGGTTTGAAACAGGTGGCCTGAGGGACCAGAACCACCAATCCGGCTCACTGGATTGCTTTGGAAAATGTGAATATTGCCAAGAAACAAGGTATAAATATAAGACTTTGTACATAATGTAAGTATGTAAACCTGACCAAAGACATCACCCATGGCCTGGCATTACAGGTTCATTTGATTTACTGCAGCAGCATTTCTTTCAAATGTAGGAAACCTCAAGCATATTATGAAATTGCACTTCTCTTTCTTAAGGCATCTCAGTGATTCACTGTCTACTTAATATTCTTCATACTTGCAGGTGGTTTTTAATATGCTATTAAGCAACAGGTTTGATATGTCACCCACTATGTAAAAATGGAGTTTTACACAATAATACAAAAGTTATACATCGAAGAAAATCACGCTACAAGCACAAACCCTGCATCTTGCTCTTCTGACTGGTATCGCCTTCACAATTCTTAATTACTTGTTAATTAATGCATAAAGAGTAAAAAGCACAAATCGGATTGGAAAAGTACTGTGCTGCAACCAGACCTGGATTAATCATGATTTGCAAATAATTCCTTTCCGTTTGTTTTAAACCCAATCTGGAGCTCCAGCTGGGTGGAGTTCATAGCTCCCCAGCAGTTCAGACTGCACCATGTGAGGAGTAAATTACAGGGGGGAAAAAATAATTCAGTTTTAAGCATTTAAACTTCAGGAGTTGTCCTTCAGCTTAGAAATCACACCTACTTTATCACTGTGAACAGACTGAAGCAAACACTGAGAATCTTTTCGCAAATCCGACTTGATCCACATCTGCTCCCAGACGAGGCAGAAAAAGAGGAAGGAGCTCACAGAGGGGGCCATGAGGCGTGTGTGAGTGTGTGTGAAGAGCAGCACTAACGAGGAGTGATAGTGAGACATGCACATGTTGTGCGTGTATAAATGAGGAATGACAAGATGCATTTTTGTGTGTGTGTGCGTGCGTGCATGCCTCCCCCACCGGAGAAGGGGTCCCACTGTGGAGTTCCAGGAATAAAAAAAAGGGTGGGGTGGGTGTGACCCTGTCAGCCTCTGATCCTACCACAGGAAGTCAGGGTGGGGGTAGAAGAGGGACCAAGAGGATTGAAAAACAGACAGGCAGATTGTGTTTTTTCTCCTCAGACTCTGTGACACTTTGTAGATGAGAAAACTGCAGCGAACCTTCCTGTGACCCGGCCCACATTTAAACAGAGATGATCTCCACACAACAGCATAATCACACGAGACATTTCCCAAGCAAACAACTACAGGGCAAAAAAGCGACTAACACGAGTTACTGCAAAAATAGAGTTGGACCCACACACTAAAGATAACTGGTGCCTGTAGTGCTCACCAACTATATACCATATAGCTCGTTTTCCTAGCTTTATAAACCCTGTATCGGGGATGAATCCTTACTGGAGGCATCCTTTTAAACTGTACTCAAAGTTATGCATGATTAAAGATCAGACCAACACACACTGCTATAGCTGCTAGCTGACACAGTGTGTGTGTGTATAGGTTTTCCTTTAAAGTGTTAGTGACTTATTCATTATCACATAAATATGATTTTAACTCTAAAATCTATTTATATCTTAGCACTGAGAAACAATTCTTGCCATCTGTGGCATGCATGCATATAACCTACAGATGTAGCATGCTAGCCGAGCTGTCTTTACCTGATATGTTAAAACACCAGTCACTCGTTCAAAAATGGTCATTTCAGGCACCAGGAAAACAAAATTGGATCTCCACAAGGAAACACTCCAGACTTTCGCGAACCAGTGAGTGACGTCGTTTGTGTCATGTTCAATTGTTTATACACAGTCTATAGTTAGGCTACACCTGTTCAATTGCTCATTAATATTATCTATTAACTAATTAAAATGGGGAAGAAAAGTGACTTTAAATGGGGCGTGAACGTTGGTGCCAGACGGGCTGGTCTGGGTGTTTCAGAAACTGCTGATCTGCTGGGATTTTCCCACACAATCATCTCTATGGTTTACAGAGAATGGTCTGAAAAAGAGAAAATGTCCCATGCGCGGCAGTACTCTGAATGACAATGCCACGTTGATGTCAGAGGTCAGACGAGAATGGCGAGACTGCTTTGAGCTGATAGGACTGCAATAACAACTAAAATAAGAGCTGATTACAACTAATCCATGCAGAAGAGTGTCTCTGAATGCACAAAGTATAAGTAAATGGGCCACAGTTGCCCACAGAAGACCACACCAGGCACGCCTCCTGTCAGGTAAGAGCAAGAAACCAAGGCTACAGTTCACATGGGCTCACCACAACACTGGACAATAGAAGATTGCAAAAACACCACCTGTTCTGACGAGTACTGATTTCGGCTTTGACTGTTAGTAACTACACTTGTCCAGCAAATGACATGGCAGAGCATGACAGTAGGGGAGTTTACAGTGGACAAAACAGGCCATCTGAATAGGTCACTTTGAGCTCTTTTCTATCATTAATGATCTAAGTGATCAAAATTACAGCTAGCTTTAGGTCCCCAAAACGCCATAAGGGGACATCAAGCCAAAATTATTATGAAAATAACTCAGAAAGTTAAAATCTTTGATACAAACTAGATTTAATGTGGAGTCATTCTGCAATCACCCACAAGAGGGTCTGTCCCTGGGCTTTACGCAGGCCAATCTCAATGTTTCTAAAGTCTATTTTTATCCAGTGAAGACTCACTGAGCGTGAACTGAACGCTCTGTTTCATCCTCATACGGTCCCACACATTCACACCCGCTCAGAACAACCAGTCTGTTACTGCTGAGCTGTAAAGAGATGGAGAGAGGAGACGGGATTAAGTATGTTGATGAGGGAAGTTTTCCATTCCCCTTCTGCATCCTGGCTTGGGATTCCATCCCCTGTAACCACTGCATTGAAATAAAACACAAATAATGACTGAGACTAACTGCATGGTGTGTTTAGGTTTTTCCACACACAAAAAAAGCACCCACACATTTCTAACTTGTAGTGAAACATCAAATAATGCAAACAGAAACAAAGGTTTGGAGCAGGCATTGTGTGACTGTCTCCTCTCACCTTTGACTCTGTGAATAAAGCAAAACCTGCTTTACATTTTAACACTGTCATATACTTATGTTGTCACCCGACAACCGAAATAGAAAGATGTGAATGACAACACCTGGGATGTTAAAACACAGTGTAGCAATCCTCCGGAGATGGTAAGACACTTCACACGTTCTCCTTCCTTACAACGTCACACCACCATGTCAACCAGATTGGCTATGATAAAAGAAGCTCTGACGTAGGGTCATATCAATGTGTTTATATAGTTTTACCAAAAATAATGTTGCCAACACCATATTTGCAGCGTACTGGAAAATACAGATGGTACTGATGTATGTAGTGCTACAACACTGGGATTGTTTAAAGGCTGATGATCTATTTAGCATCCAGTCTTGTTTTATTCAATTACCTTTTAACATAGTTTGCTTTTTGGCCTTTGTATAATTTATAAAAAGCTGTTTATTTGACAGAAGTTGCTACTACGCTAGCATTTCTTGCTTGTCAACCTAGAAAGAGTTAAACCTCTTCTTTATCATTCTCCAAGTTTGCAGAGAGTAAAACTGTGCATCCTGCCAACATGTGGTTAGAAGTGGGACAGACAGAGATTGGTCGCTCGGTTGAGTCTTCTCAGCTCATTAAGCCTTATTTCTGCTCACTGTGACTTTTTATATTAGGTTTTAAAAAGGCTGAATTCACCGTTTATTTGTTGTCATTTACATATTTGCTGCTTGTCTTAGATAAAACAATTCAAAAGCATTAATTTTATTTCATGTTAACTTTGGTTTATGAATACAACATTATCAATGCATCAATCATTATCAATGAAGTTTTAAAGAGAATCGTTTGAAATATGTTATGCTATTTACAACTTATATTTCCACTCTTTTTCTAGGAGAAGATAGAATAATCAAAACTGGAAGATAATGACAATGAAAGCCTGATTTATGGATGCAGCAAAATAAAAACCCTCGCTGAGCTTATTCTTTACAGTGTGTTTGAGTGAGAGAGGGTGGGACAGAGAGACTATCTGGGTCAGTGCTCTCCTCTCTGTCACTGCTGCCTCTTTCCAAACCACCCCCAGCCCAACACGTATGTGTGTGTGTGTGTGTGTGTGTGTGTGTGTGTGTGTGTGTGTGTATGTGTGTGTGAGAGATATGGGCAACGGGTGGGGGACTGCCCCAGTCGGCAGCACTGTTCATGCCTCGACATGAACAGTGCATACATACACACACACACACACACACACACATATATATATATATATATATATATATATATATATATATATATACACATAGACAGACAGACAGACAGATAGATAGATAGACAGATAGATAGATATGAGGTTCTCCCAAACACATTTCTGCAGATCTAAGATTGAAAATAAGTTGGCTCAAGTTTTCCGGTTCCGTCTGCCTCCATACTGTAAAATATGCAGCAGCTTTAGCTTAGGATCCATCATCGTTTCATGTAAGAGGGACAATTAGCATGAAAAAAGGGATAAAAAATAAGATTTTTCCCCCATACTGGCTGCTCGCTTATACGACTCAGGGTTCAATCTAAGTTCAAAGCGCCGTCTACCATCGTTTCGACACGGTGTCGATAGAATTCAGATATGGAACCATAATTTGTTACTGAACAGAATGAGACAGTAGTCACACCCCGATAGATTTTATGGCAGCTTAAAGACAGGGGACTACCTCCAAAAACAACTCCTCAAATGATCAGGTAGATGATTGATACTTGGACTGTTCCAACAGGACAATGATCCCAAACACACATCAAAACTGGATGAAGCCAGCTCCCATTAAGCTTCTCAAACAGCTTTCCCAAAGTGCAGATCTCAGCCCTACTGAAAATGTGTGGACTGCACTTAAAAGTCAGATTTGTGCAAGGAAACCAACCAATTTAAAATAACTGCCAATTCTACCAAGAAGAGCGGTCAAATTTTCAGCCAGATTTACACAGCAATGTTGTTGATGGCTACCAGAAGCAATGTAACCAGGTCGACCTGCACGTTGGGACATTTAACCAAATATTATTGGGGGTATATGTATATATTTGAGCCTGTGTAACTGAAAGAAACGTTTAATGAAATCAATCAAAAATTCATGAGTGGATCTAATCTTCTGACCAGAACTGTAAAGGAAAGGCCCAATGATACAAGGCCTTCACTTTAAGACAATATGAGTAGTAAAAAAAGAATCACATATTACATAGTTATTTTTTATTCTATATTTTGGAGATTTTCTTTCTAAACTGACTAAAGAAATGATTACATTCTGCATGATTACATCACTTGTGAAACAAGTGATTCCACAAATTTAAAAAAAAACATTCTTCTGGCACTAATGACTGAAAATTACATTTTTTATCATTTGTGACACTCAGTAAATTTCCTTCGTTTTTATGCAGCTCTTCCTGCTGTAGCAATTCTGTATGGTAAGATAGTCTTTTTAGACTAGAATGATTCATTAATTCATTCAAGTCACAGCTTTAATTTTGCTGCACAGGCTTGAGACGCTCCTGATTTCTCTGAACCAACTCATAACTCATTTTGTCTTGTGTTAGAAATCAAGCACACCAATTTCTTTTACATAAGTCTGGCTTTGCTCCTCCCAAAAAGCCTACATTCATTCAAAGGTTTAATTGAGCTTGAGCCAAAAGGCCATAAAGTGAACCTTTATTCAACACGATCTCTTTAGAAGAAGTAAACGCTGTTCATTCGAGAGTTACAAGTCAGACTGACCGAAGTCTCAACTGGACAAATGTGTCATAATAATCTCTTCAACTGCTCTTTGCATAACTGCAGTACGGGACCGGTGTTTTTGCTTCGCCTGTAGACAAATATATTACCAAAGGGTTATAACAAGAATAATACACTGCAAAGAGCCAGTGCTGGCATGGTGGATTAGAGCACCTGAAAGATACATCAACCACCAACCTCCAAAACCATTACTAGATGAAGTGACCTTGTTACAGATCAACATTTTGCTGGGCATCCTTGGGTACTAACATTCAGGTGGGTGTTACTTTGACCACCTACCATATCAGCTGACACCGGCCTCTTCCCCCATCAGGACAATATGCCTCCCACATGAAAAAAACTGTTCATAAACAGCCCAAATAGCCTGCACCTTCAACTCCCCAGCTCCCATTTCAATCTAGCACCTATAAGATGGGTCAAAATACACCCAATACATGCCAGGCTGAACCCCGCAACACGCAGGAAACAAAAGATCCACTGCCACCATCTCTGTGCCAGCCACCGCAGGAAACCCCCAGCGGTCCCGTACCCATGCCCCAAAGGGTCAGAGCCATTTTGGTGGCATAATGGAAGCACTTAGACAATATGAGGCAGGTGGTTTTATCATTGTGGCTGATTTGTGTACATTGTACAAGATGTCATCATTTACTACGATGCCTTGGAACATGTTTCTTAGGTTAAAAACCCATTACAGCCTGCAGCAGGTAATGTTAATTTCAATATCATATTAAACACTATAGATTTTTGTATGACCTCAGGCAGACAAATTGTGCAAATGTGTGAAGAGAAGAGAAGAGAAGAGAAGAGAAGAGAAGAGAAGAGAAGAGAAGAGAAGAGAAGAGGTCAGTTCCCATTGGTTTCCAGTTAGGGATCTAAACATTGCACAACTTCTGTAACTGGAGTCCCAAATACACAGACAAAAACACATACGCCCCTCCCTGTATGGCCTGAACCTTGACAAGCAAAAGGACTCCCTCAAAAGGAGGGAGGAAAACTGACGGAGTGCTCAGTGTCAGTGTGCGTTTGAGAGAGAACTATCAGGGCCGAAGCTCTGGCTTGCATTCCCTTCATATAGACAAACTTGGACATGCACACCTGTACACACAAACACACACACACCTTTCTTTCTCGGCTCACCCTCCCTTCTCTCTCATTTTACTTTGTGCTGCAGTGGCTACGTTGGAAAGGGTGGGGCTTGATTAATAAGTGACAGATATGAGACGGGCAGTTGGGCAGAGGTTTGTTGGGTGCTTAAAGAGCCATGGCGAAAACAAAAAAGTCTGTTTCAAATTCAAATCGACCGGAGACCATTCACAAAAGGTTTCAAAGAATTTGAGATATGCACTGTGACCCACTGTGGCCGTAACCTCGGCAACACACGATTACAGGTATGTGACCTCCCACCTGTTACGTGTTTTAGTTGCACGCCATACCAAGAGTGTTTGGTCTGGTCAGGGCGTTTTATTTTGACGCTCAATGCCATTCTTGTATCTTTCCTGTAACTTTCTATCCTCGTTTGTGTAGCTTGACGCAACTTCTATGAAACGTTGCATTAACAAGTTGCATCACCAATAGAGAATGCATTCAGTGAAAATGCAAGGACTGCCATGAATGGGCGCAATCAGAGCGTGGAAATCAAAGCCACACCCAGTCTATAATCCAGGGTAACAGGACTCCCTGAGTGCACTGCAACAAGCATGTTACTTTTATCATAAAGCAAATACAAGAATGAGTGAGCAACACAAGAACTTAGATTACACTGAAGTCTATGGGAAAGTTGTGATCTCAGAAAACACCATCTTTATAAGGTTTTAGGAGGATAAAGCAGAGTATCCTTTAGTAGTGACTGACAAGTCACTACTGTGTTGGTGTGCAATGTTTCACAGTCTCAATCAAACCTCACTTGCAATGTTCGCTTTCAAAACATAAAAATTTAAGCTCAAAGCCTAACGTCTGACTTTACGGGACATGAGTGACATCAGTGACATCATGGTGTCCACATCCAGCTTTGGTGTTGGGTCTACAGTGTTCAGGTGTCTTGAAATGTTTGGGACTGCACTGCACAGGTGGAAACAGCTGAATAGTGGGTCTCATTTCAAAGAAATCAAAGAAGAAATCAACTAGGAATCTCACATACGGCCATCTGAATCTGCCTATAGAATACAAAGTGAGAGGTTTTTAGTTTAATCTCCATATTAACAGGATGAGGATTGGTATTTAGAACATATCGCTACTTAATTCCTCATCTCTGCATCTGATGTCTTGAAGCTGACTAACAAGCATCCTTTACTCCCTTCCTACAGAACAAGAAGAGACTTAGACAAGAAATATTCAGTACTAATGGTTTAAATGCAAAAAACTGCAAACTGAGTATAGAGTGGAGTAAAGAGAGCAAAGCCTTGCTGTGATCCTTTCTCTCACACAGCTGTGACCTTATATGTCTTCCTTCTTCTGTAACTAAAACCACTCTTTCTACTCCACGTCCCTCCTCTTCACATCCCTCCCACACACTCACAATCCCTCACTGTTCTCGCCCAGTTTGTGTACAATCACCACAACACTACATGCATTAATTAATATCAACTACGTTCAGGGCTATGGTGCAAATCTCAAACAAGGAGGATGTCCAAAACAGAAACCACGTGATCACATGATGCTTCGGCATTACATCATCGTGTGCTGACACAGTAAACATACACAAGCATAGAAACTGCACGTCTACTTCTGCTTCACGTCGTGCTATAGAAGACAAACTTATCTCAGTCCCCCGGCCACTCCCTGACAGCTTCCCTCCCCCCACACTGACTTCAGCAGAAGGGAGACCAACGCCTCTTAAAGAGAAAGTCAAGCTCAAGTAAAAACACAATTTCTACTGAAACCGTTAAAACTGGATGCAGCATATGCTGGCAGACCCATTTAACCCTCGGGCGAGCAAGCTCTTTTATTACTTCCATTTTTGTTTATCATACCTATAATCTTTCTTTTATCAATGGAAGATACACTAATGTTATTTAATTCAATTTATGCATTGTTTTTATTCATGCATAAGCAAAAATCAGGCTTAGAAAAACAAACTGTATGAACAAGTTACATTTGTTTAGATACTCCTGTGATTTACTAACAAAATGTTATTTCGCTCAATATTACTACAAATAATACCATTTAACACTCAACTAATCACAGTACTAAAGAGTAAAATATTGATGAAGTAGTGACTGTAAGACCTCAAAGAACAAAAAATGAAAAAGAAGTCGTAATTCGGCCCGTTTTTTCATATTTTTTATTTTGTTGTAAAATGTCAAATATGTCAAGTACTTTCTCCAGAAACGCACACAATATTGAGGTCGTGCCCAACTGTGGAAAAATGACCAACAAACTAGAAACTGAAATAAGATCAAAGCCTGTGAAACAACAAAAACCTGGAAGAGAATGATTTCAAGACATTCAAGCCAACAATTTTTATGATTAAAATATCACAATCGCACATAAATGAGTCCACAAGCTCACTTGAAACTTAAGGCCAGATGTAACTTTTGCATGCTTCTCCCTCTAGAACTGGGCGTGAATCATAGTGCATTTCATTAGTCATCTGTCTATATCACATCCAGACATCTAAGATGGAAAGAAAAAAAGTGTGGGAGAAGAAGGAAGGCCAGACATATCAACTTCAAAAATAACTGTAACATTAATCCAACAGTAAGATACGTCTTTTCCTTAAAATGTAATGAACTATGAAAATAGGGTGTGGCAAATGTTATAAAATCCAAATATATGATGAAAATCAGGAATTATTATAACTGAATCCATCCATCCAATGGGCGGATGGTGGGGCACACCCAACCAATTTGGGAAAACCAGTTCCCCTAACATGCATGTCTTTGGACTGTAGCAGGAAGAACATGTGGACTCAAACCCAGGACCTTCTTGCTGTGAGGCAACTACATTGCTGATGACTGCTACACTGTGCTCCCCCTCTTCAATCAGTGATATTCCTAATTTCAAATATGGACTATGAATTGCACACAGCAAAGTGCATTAAAATAATAAAATATTCTCATAACATAAAGACAAAAAAAGTTAAAATAGATTTTTACAATATTAAGTTTTTAATTGTTTAAAGTCTGTGTATAATCTAGTATTAACAGTGTACCTACTGCAGGTATTGATCACACCGACCCGCGTTAGAGAAGAGGAGTCAAGACATTTTTGTAGTGGTGGAGGACATCTCGATATGAAGGTCTAAGCTACACTGACAGTATTTCCACTACAAGGAATGGCTGCCTTACCACAAATTAAAGTGGTACAAGTATCACAAACATAGCGTATACCTGCTTGTTTTAGACTTTGTGTGCTGGCAACTGTACTATCTTTGACACGTCTGATGATTCAGAGCTCAACCAAGTGCCACAGTAAGGTCGCTGGAAGTACTTCTACAAAAGAATGTTTTATTGAAGACTTCTGAGGAACACTTTGTCAGACACGATCGCTACCGAAGACTCAAGACGGCAACCTGACCATAACTGTTTCAACATGCCAATTCTCTCTGCAAGCCTCGATTTGCATGACCTGTAACTGCCTTAAAAAGGAAACCCAACAATCACACAAGCAGAATTATTATTTGCATGCAATTCTCATCTGTTCAAAATTAGACCACTATACTAAAGTGCCAATTTACTTAAGTGAAACCTGAAATGAAAATTACAGTGCGTGCTACAACGGAGGGGTCAATGTCTAGCGTGAAATCACATCTGATATTTCTACATGTGTGGAGGCAATAAACATGCCAAGTGAATTATCCTGCCTCATAAACACACCTGTTCCATCAGTGGCAGTTAACAGGAGGCTTGAATGGATGCCCTGCACAATGACTCTGTAATTACGATTTATATGGTTGTAAGATATAAACTGGGATTAGATTTTCTAGCCATGCGTTTGGTTTGGCTTCTTCCTTTTCTTATTAAACTAAATAAATATAACATTAAAAAAAACAACAACACACAAACACAAGCCACTGACATGGTTTTAGATTCAGTTTTAACAATCATTAACATGACTTCAGTCAGGTAATCGGTAACTCTTGCAAGCACTCACATGTACATCATATCTGGAAAGCTGGCATATCTGTGTAGGGTCTCAGTCATCTAGGTCATGGTATTCTACAGAGGCAACTGGACTTCTTTAAGTCTGTGAAGACGTTTCATGTCTCAGCTAGGAGACTTTACGAGGTGGAGAGTCCCAGGTATTTAAACCTTTTATGTTAGAACTAAACAAGCCATTTGGATGAGAGGTGAGATATAAAGAAGTCCAGATGTCTCATTTTCCAAACTTCCTAAGTAGAAGTTTGAATGGCCCCATTACTCACTGTCGATTCACTGATATCAGATTTCACAGACTACATTCAAAAGCGATCTGAATTGCATGCAACTTTTAGCACAGTGTCTGTGAACAAACTGAACCGCCACCTACTGGAGTCTCCATGGGGTCGGTTCGATGCTGTGTGGCCAAGTAGATTAAAAGGAAGTTGGATTGTTAAATGGGTTTGATAGCTCGATATCTGGCTCGATGACAGTGAATTACTTTTGTAAAACTGGTGAAGTGCACAAGTCTTTGCAAACATAAGTAATGTAAGTCAAGTGTTCCTCTGGTTATTAAAAGAAGAAGTAAGACCTAGCTACAAACAGTCACTGGATGCATGATGTCTATTTGTGGCTGGGTCACCCAAGATGCCTGCTAATGCCAGTTATGAACAGAGAAGTGTTCGTACCTGAATATTTGTCTTATCTAACTTGATCACTTGGATCAAAGTGGGAGGAAGGTTGATGCAACAGCTAAGGACTGCTTCTCCAGCAACAAGGTCCAAGTAAATGGTGACGAGTAAAACGTGTCTAATGGCTTTAATTTGAAAAAGTACTATCCATCTTTCTCAAGACACAAGAAAGGAACAAAAGAAAGCTGTAGAAAAAAAGTTCAAATAATTAATGTAGCTGGAGAACAAAATGATAAAAGAATAAATCCAAAGAAAAATTTGTATTCATCAGAGTGTGTTGAGTTGTCGTGATGTTAGCTGGGTACACATGAACCATTTCCCATCAGGTGAAGAGCTTCACAGCTAATAACTCAACTCATAAAAGCAGAGGACTCACTTTGCTTTGTTAAAGTTTTTTTTTTTCTCTATTATCATTTTTGATTGGCCCCTTCAAAACAAAAGCTTCAAACATTTTCCCGTTTTTGTTCAAAAACAGGAAATGTTATATCTTTCTTAGCTGTTTTTATGTCGTTCTGTAAGTCTAATTATCCCTTGCTTATTGCTTTTTTACATCAATGAAATATGCAAACAAAAAAACATAAACACATAAAGAGGCATCAGCACACTGACCTTGGGACCAGCACAAAACAAGTCAAAACTTTTGCTTAAGGAAAATGTAAAAAATTCTAATTGCAAACAAACTATATTGGATTTAATAAATGATTTTTAACATTTGTGCACTTTAAAGGTAAGAAAAACTACTCAGTTAATCAATATTATATTGCGATGTGACATTATATCAATAAATAAATGTTTACTGAACCACCTCAGCCACTTTTTGTGTTTGAAGTTTCTCGGCTAAAACTGTCATGTCATTTCTTTGATGTCTTAAAAAGAAAGTGCTGCAGGCAGTTTTTACTTGGCTCTGAGAGATCTGAGGAATCCCGCGCCGCTGGTTCACAAGACGCACTTCCCAAGAAGAGGCGTTACTGTAACTCTAAACTATATGCAAATACAGATGCACAACTGGATTGCATATGTCACCCTGCACTTGTGCTACATAAACATGTGAATTTTGTAGTTTTTTGGTTTTTTTATTCGTTTATCATTTTTAAAAAATCTCACATTTACCATCTTGTTTGTAAATAATTTTGATGCCGTGTTTTTAAACATCAACCCTTGGTTGTAATATAAATCACATTTGTCTGCCTGTCATTGTATTAAAAAAAATTCTTTACAAAGTTGTGAATGGATCACACAAAACAAATGCTAATCCCATGAATGAACGTAGCCTTAGACAATGTCTTATCTAACCACAGAGCTTGGATCGAAGGGCAAAAAGTCAAAAAAGGAAAAGCTGACAGCCGTCAAATAACTAAAAGTTCAAAATTAAAATGGCGGGATGTAGAGGAAAAAGAAATGAAGCAATAAATCATAAACTCTGGATGCGTCAGGGAGTGGTGAGTTGTCGTGACTCTAGCTGGGAACATTTATTTTCTTTAAGGTGAAAAGCGTTGCAGATAATAACTTCATTTCCTTCATCCCCAGTGCCAAAAATAAAAGCAGACCAAAGAACATTTTGATCATTCACTCTCCTTGAACACAACAATTTTTCTTAATTTTTGCTTTTCTCTCTCATCATTTCGGTATGGCTCCCTTAAAAAAAAAACCCAAAACCCCCCCAGCCTTTTAGCACATTCCTGTGTTCATCATTAAGAAGCTCAGAGCTGGTAAATTCTTCTTTGTGCACTGTTTACTCTAAGTTGCACCTTTTATATTACACAACGTCACTTGAGCTTTTGTTAATACAAAAGAATAGCTTGTTAAATATTCCAAAATGTTTATTTGTCTCAGTTTGTGACCGCCGCTTCTTTTTATTGATGCGTTTTATTTGTGCTCTCATGTTGACACGCTTTAGTTTTTGCCATTTAGACACACGTTATTTGGCCTCTTTAGGAGCTCTGGTAGTTGACTCATGTTGCCACTGATTGGCTCTTTTACAACCAACAGATGCTGCTGCCTGGCATCCCGCCAAATGTCTGCCACCTCGGGATGAATGTCTGCAACTGCATGTTAGTTACTTGAGACCTTAAAGCCTCAAATTTGATTTAAGATATCGGTCTCGCTTAATGTAGACCAAGTAGTGGCAAATTATTGTCCATCTCTTTCTGAGATATCGGTCAGTCAACACTAAAACACACAGTGTGTCTGTGAATAGCGCAGACAAGAACTGGGTGTGTCTCCATCTGGCTGGTAGAAAGAGAAAGAGAGACAGAGGGAAAGAGAAGGCTGTCTAGCTGTTATCACACCACACCCTAATGACGCAAAGCCGGCCACCACTTCTCTACACGCCCTCTTCTCCACACACACACACACACACACACACACGCACACGCTACACAAAGTTAGTGTACTCTGCACAGTTAAATACACACAGATGCACAAACCTCAGAGCTGTGGTCTGAGCACTTCTCTAAAGCTTACGCTGAATTCAAAGCGCTTACAGGCCAGAACAAACCTCAAACACAAGTGACTGTGTGCAGGCGCACACACAAACACATTTGCAGGATTTAGTTAGTTAAAACAACCAGAACACACATCTCCCCGTCTGTCAAGCAGTCCAAACAGATGGTAGCAAACTGAAAGTCGTTCCATTTCCACAACATTTGATGAGCATTCCTGGTCCAGACTGAGCCAGAGCCTAGAAGGTTCCCACCATGGCACCACAGGATACGGGTCTTCATAGGTCTACTTGGCTCCAAGCCACCAACAACCAACCATGGATTCAAACCAAGAATGGATCCAAATTCTGTGCTAATAGGTTTTGGGGAAAATATCCAATGCTTCAAACAAATTCTAACATCTTCCTGCGCAGAAATTTGTTCTAAAAATCACAAGCGATGTAGAACATATAGTTTCTTAAACCAGGGTGGGTTCATTCTATATTTACACGTCTAAAACAACCAATCAATCGTTTGCAAAACAATCAATTTAGATAACAAGAACATTCATAAATTTGCATCAAATAAGGTATCAGTAACTCGTTGTCTTCACTCAAGCTTGTGAAAGGAGTAACCTCACAAAGGTCCATTTTAAACCAGTACAAACTTGACCTAGCCATCTATGTGGGCACACGTAATCATGTGTATGAATTTAAACAACTTTGTTATTCTATAACTTCTAGTCATACCACAAAAGAAAAGTAGTAATGAAGACCAAGGAAAAAACCTTTCATTACATGAAGCGAGTACCCCAGCGGTACAGTACCTGCTTCTTCTTAATGGAAGCCAATCAACCCAATCAAGTCATCTGATTGAACCTTCATTTTCCCGAAGTGAAGACCAACATTGGACTCACACAATCACATCAAAGCCTTCAGAGTTGACGGACTGATTAAAATCATAGTGCAGCACTTAAATGTCATTAACAGCAAGTTTCATGCTGCTTAAGAGGTCAGTTTCACAGATTACATGCTAAAACAGAAAAAAAAATGGTTACTTGTAAAAGTTGGAGACCAGTTCAGCAGGTGCAGGGTACCTTGCAACTAATGTGTGTTCACCAGAACACTGGTCAGTGTCTTTGATGTGATTCTTGGAGACAAAGTTAGAGAACCAAGGTTGAGATGCCCAACAAAGGTTGGTGAAGATGGAGCTGCAAGGCGGAAGGAAAAGAGGAAGACCTCAGTGGAGATTTGTGGATGTAGTGAAGGAGGACATGGACATAAGGATGCTAGGGGTAGGGTAAGACGGAGGCCGCCTAAAGGAAGTAGTCTTCAGTGTGATTCACTGTCATGAAAAAAATGATGTGAACTCCATGGCCTGGTAATTCATTTAAACCATTAGGGAAGAAACATTTCAAGCAGCATCACGACAAAAATGAGGAGCTATCGCTACAATTAAAAAAAAATAAAATAAAAGAACATCCAGTAATTCTTCTCATCTCGCATTTGGGGAACGGCCCAGATCCACCGCTTTCCAGGTAGATAGTGCATCAGAATGGATGTGAAGGCAGTGCCTAAGATAAGGTTGTGATGATGGCCACACTCAGACAGTGTATAGCCCTGGATGAAGAAAAAAAAACCTTGGGCTGCTCTGGCCGTGCAGTGGTGAAATGAACCTTCGATGGAAGTCCAGATATATATATAATTTTTTTTAAGGAACTCCTTTTTAACATACTAGAAGAGAGAGTTAAATGCTATTTCAAGTCATGGTTTATACATTTTAAAGCATTTACTTTTCTCACTCCAAAAGCACTCTGCCATGAGTGAGTGACAGAAAAAAAAATGCCACCCGCATTTTCTCCTGAACATATCTTGTTTACAGTAACACTACAGAAGAAAATATCCAGGATTTTCATAACGTCTTGCAGAGCCAGCTGCTGGTGCTCCAACTATGACTCCAGTTTGAAACACAATACATAAAATCACTTTAAAAGCTTCCCACTGACCTTATATTCACTATCAGCAAGTGAGGGTTTTTTGTGTAAATGTGGACAGATTCTTGCTCAGGTAATGTGATGATGATCAGATGCCCTTCAACCCCATTAACACTTTCAGCTTAATCTTATGTATTAAAGCGAACACAAACGCTTCCAACACATCGAGATAAAAGATCAATATCTCCTTCCCGAGGGTGATGTGTGTGTTGATCCTAGAAGCTGCACTGCTATGATTATCTGATCATCTCCCTTTCTCTCCATCAACATCACTATTCTGTATGTCTCTCTGTCATTCCCACAACCTTTATCTCCAACCACACATGATTTCAGACACACCCTCCCCACCTCAACCACCACCCTCTCCCCTCTCTCTCTTTCGCTCTCTCCCCTCCTTCACTCCTTCCCCTCAACCCCGCTTTTCCCTCCCCACGTCCTCCTTTTCTTTTCATTGTGGCCTCCTTGGCAGTGCGGCCGCGGTTGCCATGGAGACGGGATTCTTTCCCCACGTTAATGACTGTGCCACAGTTGGTAGGGGGTCACTCTCCACCACCACCACCACCGCCGCCGCTGCATCAGGGCCTAATCTGAGGTGACACGGCCAATATCTCTCTCACACACACACACACACACACACACACACACACACACACACACACACAAACAGTGTGTCAGCACAGGCATGCACATTGGCAAAAACTCACAAGAGGCTACTGAGAAAAATGTGCACATATAAGTGCTTTCACACAAACACACACACACAAAAAAACCCCACAGAAACACGCAGAGCCCTCAGGCCCCACCCCTCAGCACCCACCCACCACAGCACACACGCTCATTCACATAATTCAGTCACACGTTCCCACGAGAGGCACGTATTCAGCTATACTCCACGCTCCACTAATGAACGCTCGCGCACACACACTTCCTCTCCCTTGAACATTCAGTATCAAAGATTCTCGCCTGAGTTTTGTATTTGATAACCAGAAAAAGACTCGAGGCTATGGACTTCTTACGTAAACATTAAGCCCCCTTTTCTAAATTCAAGACTTACAATTTTTAACGTAATCCGTTCTAATTTCAAGGGTGTAGTTCAAAATTCGGCGTTTCTAAGCCCAGAGTATGTCTGCATGTGCTTGAACATTGATGCTTGGAGCAATCATTGAAAAACAGGAATGAAGTAACTAAAGAAATTAAATAAAGACACTTTGAGGCTTAAAGTAAAAAAACCAAAAAACAATTGTATTTACAATCAGTTTACAATCATGTATAAAGCCCTCTTGTGGCTATAGCAATCATGACAGGAGGAAAGCAGAACCTCTGGAGATCGATGAACAACCTACAGTGGGAGGAGGTCAGGGTGGATGGATGATAGATGGGTCAATAAAACACCAAAAAGATTTTAGCTTCTAACCAACAGCCAAGCTATTTTTTTCGTAACTATAATAATGATAATTCGTCAGTCCTAAACGACTTTCTATTATAAGCATGAAAATAACACTCCCATACACAAACATTTGAATTCTTTACCCCTTGTAAGCCTAATCCCTGAAGCTCCGTTCTGAACTGAGAGGTTTCTATCATATTTCAAGCCTGCTTATAAAACAAGATAACTGGATTTGCTTCAGATGTTAGCGAGGGTTTTACTTTGCCTTTGCAGCTACCCTTGGAAAACCACATCTTTATTGATATTTATACTGAGGTGTCCAAACACATCATATTTTTTAATTCTCACTTCATACTTTTTTCCTTGCACCTCTTAGTTAGGTTTAGGTATTGTAACTATGTTTTATTTTTAGGCAACAAGACCACATGAACATGTTGAGGGAATCATGATTTGGATTCGTGAGTGGTCGCCACCTAGACGATCCACCACCCTACGAACATGAAGCGTCTCTCGGTTTCTCAGTTAGATCATTCATCAAAACACCAAGAGGGGAAACACAAAATAGATCAAGACTTTACTAACTGGTGGACGATATGATCGTGGCTCCTCCATTTCTTTCGTTGCAAAGATTACGTGTCCCGTAGCAGTAACAACACCGGCATGGCATTTTTGCCGCAGTCTCGTGGCACCTAGACCAAACACTGAAGAAGTTCAGTGGAACTCTATCTGACTGCCCTGCACATTGAAAACTGAATTTGACAGAATACCCAGCGTGTTGTGACGCATGCAAGTCAAAACCAAGGATGAGTCAATTATGACTCAGTAGTGAGAACAGGTTGAAACCATAGTTTCATTACATAATAAAATCCAGGCAATTTATTTTTCATGCACAGGGTCATCAGGCAAAACTGTTCAATTTGTGCTTCATCTTGAGTGTTGAGGCTACAAGTATTTGAAATATAAGAAAAACAAATCAGATTAATTTACTTAAGGATCATTATTTGTGATATATTCTATAATCTTTTCATTTCTGGTTGTCTGTTTAGTTAAAAATCCATGCAAAGTTCAAACACTTATCCATGAGTTCCATTTTAAAAGTCATGCGCACATTCATGCCCATACACAATCCCAGTTCCGGAGAATGAACAGATATGATCTTCAGGCTCAGGATGTGTGTGTTTATACACACAATTACCTGTCAGAGTTCTGTGGAATTAACAAATGCTGATAGGGAACTCGGCACAGCCTTTTTTGCATTACACAGCTTTCAATCTACAAAACTGGAATTCGCACTAAAAAACACAGTTATTCTCTGAATGATTTTTAAAGCCGATAAGCATGTCCACCAGTTTTTTGTTGCACTTCAATAGGCACGCTTAGTGCTTCCAACAAAGGCTGACAATGACTCTGGAGAAAAGAAGCCCTCAATAAAAATGTAAAAACGGTGGAAATAAAATGTCTCAAGCCACTGTTATGTTGCAAATGTAGTCCACATGAAACATCTTTAAATGGATATTACTACACTAGAAACACAATTCTTGTCTCATAGCTTATGTGACGGCTCACATATATTGCATTAGAACAGCAGAGGAACTCACAATAATTAAATGACTGAAATCTACATTTATCTCATGCAGACTGTGAATGAAAGACAAATAAAGGAGGACTAGTGGAAAATGAATAAAAAGAATACAAGAAAAGGACAAAACCAGAAAAAGTAATCCCAGAAAAAACAGATCACAGAAAGAGAAGAGACACGAGACTCCTAACAAAGCCAAGCATTCTGATGCAGCAGCTCACATGACAAACTCCCAGAAGCTTTATGACCTTCAGTTAAACCTAAACTCTTTCCCTACTATTAGGGCCTTTTATTGTTTACTCCACAGGACTCTGGGCGTCAGCTCTACACAAAGCAGCCAGACAGTGACACAAGCCACCAGCCTACAAACCTGCTAGCGAACAAATGGTGAACTCCTTAGGCCTGTCAGACCGCAGTGGCAGTAAGTTACCAGACACCCTCAAGTGCCAGCTACCAACCCTTTTATACACAAATACAGTTATTCTATAGAAGTCTGGCAGATATTAAACCACATATTACAGTTACATTAAGTCCCACTCACAGTGGCCAAGAGATTGGTCAGCAAGCCCCTCACAACCACAGGTTACTAAGGAAAATAATTATTCCCCAACCAGTTGGCATGTTCCTGGAGGTTGCTGCCAGTTTCTGGCCAGCAACCAATGACTGCTTTGGTCACTAGTTTGCATGGAAGATCTCGACTTGTGTAAAAACATTCACGACACAGCAAGCAGTATTGAAACTGGGGTGAGTCCACCACAAATTGGAAATGGAGACCTGCCTTCAAAATAAAAGCTGTACCTTACTCATGCACACAATGTTTTAAAAAGTCCAGCTTTTACTTTGAAGGCAACAGCCTGTCTCAATTTCTGGTTTGTGGTTTTATTCCTGCACGGTGGTCAGCTGGTGAGTCTTCGCAGAAAATTTCGCAGCAATTCGCTATTGACCACAACAATACCAAGGATGTTTCTACTGCACCGCCCCCTTTGCGACCAATTTTACCTAATGTCAGCTAGAAACCCCCAGCAGCCACTTGCCAATTGGTCAGGTGGCCAGAGATTGCTGGGGCTCACTGAGTGGTCTGTTGCGTCAAGTGTGATTGAGGTTTTATGGCTGATTTAGACTTCTGCTGTGAATCTTTGTAGAGCCTACAGCAGGGGTGGGGAACTCCAGGCCTCAAGGGCCGGTGTCCTGCAGGTTTTAGATATCACCCTGGGTCAACACACCTGAATCCAATGATTAGTTCATTACCAGGCCTCTGGAGAACTTCAAGACAAGTCGAGGAGGTAATTTAGCCATTTAAATCAGCTGTGATTGGATCAAGGTCACATCTAAAACCTGCAGACACAGGCGCTTGAGGCCTGGAGTTTCCCACCCCTGGCCTACAGCATAACCTATGCAATATGCC
>VUQG01012862.1:8345-22495 GCA_015106755.1 Etia nguti
CGCGCGCAAAGAAAACAAGCTGGCGTTCTTCGTAGGAGGTCGTGCGTTCTTGGAGGGAAAAGAGATTTTTCCACCCCTATAATTTGACCCAAGGTATTTTGAGGTAAAAACTGAAGTATCTTAAGATTAACTTGGTTTCACTGCTGTTCCTTTTTTTTTTTTTTTTTTTTTTTTTTTTTTTTTTTTTTTTTTTTTTTTTTTTTTTTTTTTTTTTTTTTTTTTTTTTTTTTTTTTTTTTTTTTTTACTATTTTTACTATGTTAAAATCACAGAGATGGTGGTAATGATGCTGAATCAGTCTAAAAATGGACTTTTAGCTATGGTCCTACAGCACATGATAGAAAAAAAGCTCATTTTTTCTGTTTTTCCTTTCTTGTAAATTTAACATTTTTCTTTAATTTCTAGAAGGATTTTTATTAACATTTGTTATGAATAAACTCAGGTGACTTTTTAATAAAAGTAAGTGAAATTACCATATTACTATGAATTACCTTATTTGTAAACAAAAACAGGTAAGTGTAAAAGCCATAAATAATATCACTTTTATAAGACAAAATGTTGTTTTTATTTTTTCTTTGATTAACCAACTAATTTGCTACTTTTCTTTTACTGTAAATCCATGTAAATTTATACTAGTTGACAAAACAAGGTTATGAGCAGTGTTGTTTTTGGAAGCCCGGCTGCTTTCCTTCTCTCTTTGTGTCTGGTGTCTAGGTTTATTTTTCATTGTCTCTTTGCTCGGCCAAAGTACATACATTCCCATATCTGTGTGTAAAATATAAAAAGGAATATTTTCATGAATAATTTATAAAGAGGAGGGATTATGGTTATGAGTTCTCTGTGATCTTGTATATAATCCTGTTTTAACACCTCCTCCCCCAGAAAACACGCCCTCTCCTGACGTGAAAGCAACCTTACACAGACAAGCTCACACTTTATTTCTGTCTGAAACACTTACACACACACAAACGTGGCACATTGAAGGAAATTATTTTTCTGACATATCCCTTCTTTCCACTCTTCTCTCTTCTCAGTCCTTCCCTGCCCTACAATGCTTTTGCTGTGTTTGGGTGTTTGTGTGTGCTTGTGTGTGGTGGCTGCCTGTAACTGTCACAGTGCAAAGAGACAATTGAACCCCTTCTCTCTGTTTTGTTTTCTTTCCTCACAGATTCATAAAGAAGAGTCAGCGATTCATCAATGCTTTGAATGTATCTGCATGTTATGTGGATGCTCAGTTATATTTGTCCAAACACAAGTTCACGCTGACCTGTTTGTGTTTAATCTTCTCACACTACTTTGAGGAATAGCTACACTGTATTGCTCAGATCTATATCAGCTAACAAGTCAAACCTATCCACACATCCAGCTGGTAAATTTCACACAGGATGCTATATAAGCTGCTTTGACCTGCCCACAGTTGCTGTTGGTGCACATCTGCAAGCTGCTTTCAACCCATCTCTACTTCAGCTCCTAGTGTTCATGTTTTTTCATGCTGCTCATCTCCCTGCTTCTGCTTTTCCCCTGTATCTTAATGAATGGGCAGGGAACTCCCAGCAAATGTAAATTACTGCAGAAGAAAATAATCATCATCTTTTGACCACAGTGGTCTTGAACTGAGATATTTTCTTGTCGTTTCCCACTTTAGTAAAGGTACAGCACTATTAAAGTCTAAATAATGCAACTAAAAGCCCAATATATATCTATCATGGACAGTTTCATTGTAAAAGTAATTCTGCAGGAGTAACTTTGCTCTCTTCAAAGAGATTATAGACAGTAACATCTACAATGTAGTAGCTCATCGATCTCACAGTTCATCACTATTCACAGGTTATTGGCTGTAAATAAATGTGACATTAACTTTGACTTTGGCTTTGGGTGAAGACCTATTAGGTGATCATTGTGTGTAAGTTTCACTAAAATCTGACAAATACTGTAAGAGGAATAGTGATTCTTGTGAACTGTGGAAGGATGGATGCCTCACTTCATTGGTTCTTTGGCCAGATGAGCTAAAACTGCTTTTAACTCATCTGCACTCACATTCTTACCATTTAAAGCTAAATTGAGATCAACTCGGGCTGCTCATTGTCTATAAATTAAATATGCTCATAAAGCATCTACAGTGTCGGGTTAAAAGATCATGCTGAAGTCCAAAAAACTGCAGTTCCTCTATGGTCCACTAGAGGCTTCAAAAATGAGTAGATCTCCATAGACACCTCTGTTAAAATTCCAACTGTGCATCAGAAATATTTACAACCTGCTACAAAGAATGCTTTTGGTCTGTGTGGATAGTTTCTCCCTTTATGGAAGCTGTACAAATTTTTTTTATAGCTTCCATAAACTTTTGTTTGCAAGTTTGTTTGTTTTTAGTAGCTCGTCTATTTGGATTTTGTTGAGGCTTAAAGTTAGAAGCAAGGCGACTCTAACTGACTGCTTGGAGTTCAAGAGATTTATAGAGGTCATAGAAGGATGGAAATGAATGATTCATTGCAGTAACTCTAAAGGAAACAACTGATCTCTTAACCAATTACATACAGATGAAGATTTTATAAGCTAACAGCACACGCTGAGTGGAAAATCATCATTTAACTGACAAATAATAAGTAATCAAAGTTGTTTTATTCATTAAAAAATAGACATTACGGGCACCTGACATAGTAATACATTAATTTCACTTGATTTTGAACGCCAGTTAAACATAAAGTACTCTATGGTTCTTACAAACGAAATACTTTGATTTAATTAGAGAGAGACTTACATCATGTTAGCGTCCATTAGAGGATTGTGAGATTTCTTTAGAAGTCAAAAGGAAAAAAACAAAACATCCTGTCTGCAGCCTGAGAAACGTACCAGTGGAACCAGTTTCTGAAGAGCTTACCAGTAAATATACAGTGTGGCATCACACACATACACACAGTCAGGTAATCTGATCTGTCTCCCTTTGTATTCCCGTGGGAATGTTTCTGTTTTTCTCTTTGTTTTAATCACTCCTCTGTCTCTCTTCTGTAGCTTGTAATTACCTTTTTCTTTTTCCATGATTTCTATTGAAAATGTTTTACCACTTCATCTATTTCTTTGTCTTTGTAGGTTTTTTAATTTTATGCCCAGTTTACAGATTTAATGGATGTTTGCACTTCATCAAAGCACCTTTTTTTTTTTAGCTATCTTTATGTTAGTTTGCAATTTGCACTTCTTCATGCAGATTTTTTTCTTTTTTATAGTCAATTTTCTGTTTTGATATTTGTGTGTGTGAAATCTGTCATGGTCGTTTTATGTGTCATTGTAGCTGTTTTGCATCTTTTCATGCTAATTTTGTGTCTCTTTATAGTTATTTTACAATGTTTCTTTTATTATCATTTCATAAATCTTTGTTTGTTTTTTATAATGTTAGGTTTTTTTTTTGGGTGTTGGATAAGCAGAAGAGAATAGTCAGATGTTTCTTGTCTTTTTAATTTAGTATCTCTTTATATTTGTTTTTTGTTTGTTTGTTGAATTTTTGCATCTTTTAAAAGTTATTTAGCATCTCTTTAGTGGTTTTTTCAGCTGTTTGTCTTCTTCCAGAGTAATTTTTTTTTTTTTTTTTTTTTTTTCTCCTTCCTTTTTTTTTTTTTTTTTTTTTTTTTTTTTTTTTTTTTTTTTTTTAAAACGATCCCGGTGGAATTCTTCATTGGAACAGCACCACCAGTCAGCTAGACGCTAGTGGTACATTTTGGCCTTTTCAGTGACTGCAGCAGAATGCCAAACATCTGTGGTTCTGTCTTTACATTAGATTTCCTGTGTTGGTGCTAAAGGGAGAAAAACATGTCATTTACAAAACACAAAAGATGTTAAACATTAAAAAAAAATAAAAATTTGACAGAACATGAAAATATCTAAGATCTGTTTTTGTTTTCTTTCCATACAGACATGAGGACATGCCGGATGAATGAGTTTAGCTGTGGCGCCGGCTCCACCCAGTGCATCCCGGTCTTCTGGAAATGTGACGGCGAGAAGGACTGCGACAGCGGCGAGGACGAGGTCAACTGTGGTAGGTGGACGCTGTTTGGCTTAGAGTGCACATGACTTTAATTGATTTCAAAAACTGGCTATTCATTTCTGAAGTGATGAGGATATTGTTCAGTGTACTTGAAATCCTTTGGGTTTTGAAACATTCCCAGGTTGCCATCAAATACTCGTCATGCAGTTTGTCACGGTTGAGCAGTGACGTTTTCATTTCTCCAGATGTACGTGTGCCGTTCATTGATGAGCAACGTGATGCTGGGAGCTGCAGAAATGCTGTCGTGGACTTAATGAATTAAGACAATCACTATGAAGCCATTTGAAGTCTCCTTTAGAGCTGCAGCTGAGCAGTTTTCTTTGCCATCTCATTAATATCACGAGTGCACATAAGTTCTTGGTGTGTCTCAGAAGTGTTCAAAGTACTGCTTATTACTTGTAACATTTGGTTTCCAGCTCTTATTGAAGTACTAAAACTGCTTCTAATCGCAGGCATCAGTTTGCTGCCTCCAGCTGTTTATCCTAAACTCTTGCATAAACACACTAACGGCTTTTCCTGCACAGCCCGGTCTGAACGATAACGCAATCTGACATTGAAGCAGCCTGTAGACATTTTGATTTTTTTTAATTAGGGCAAATGATTACTTCGGGTACACATTAAAATGGCTTGCATACTTTTGAGCCATAATATCTTGGAAGATTTTAATAATCGGCGTCCCACATTTGTGGCGAGTGGATGACTTTCTCATGTTGTCTAAAAGGTGCCAATTTTGAGCATTAGCACTAATGTGTGACACTATACGTATATCATTGTTTAAATACTGCTTAGTATCAGCTCTGAAGCAGCTGGAAACACTCAGATGCTCAGCTACGGTTAATTGTTTGCACCCCTGTTGTCCTTGAACTGTGTGCTGAGATGATTTACTGCATCGTAGCGAGCTCAGATGGTGACCTTTTTAAAGTGAGCTGCCACAATACAGTGTAAATCAAAATCTTATAACTGCAATGTCTCGCACGTTCTCACAGCTTCCAGGTGCTTCCAGCCGCTGCATTAAACTAATACTGGTGTGTTATTAGAGAAAGAGATGCAAACATGATGGGTTTTCCTGCCGACTTGAGGTTTAAAAATGGGTGCGAACTAGTCATCAAGTTGGACCTGTAAACATGAAATGCAGCGTTTTAAATATTGAATATTTTGGATGTAAGTGATTAACGGGCACGGAGCAAGTTGACTCAGTTCTGTCATGTGTGAACTTGTCAGGACTCGGTCTGTGTGTGTTCATGTGTAACAGAAATGTGTTGCTCCAGCTGAAGCGTGGCATTGTGCTCGTTAATCTGAGACATGTGCTCTGCTGCTTGTCCAGGGAAACCAAATAAGTCTGAGGCTTTAAACTGATTAAGTTTAGCTTATTTTTTTAAGCTGTAATAACAGTAAACTGAGGTCATGAGTAAATTATCTTTAAAAATATCTTATTACTGTTACTGCATTAAAAGTTCTGTGCTGTCAGTCCTTTCACAACACCCTAACATTTTTCCCATAACCTCCTCCAGGAAACATCACATGCGCCCCAAATGAGTTTACATGTGCCAGTGGACGCTGCATCTCCCGGAACTTTGTGTGTAATAGCGAGGATGACTGCGGCGATGGCTCGGATGAGGTGGAGTGCGCGCCGTCCTCCTGCGGGCCCAGTGAGTTCCAGTGTGGAAACTCTTCATGCATCCCGGCCAGCTGGGTGTGTGACGACGACGTTGACTGCCAGGTAAGATCGAATACAACCCACTAATTTCCAACACGGACTCTGGCACAATTCTTAACTGGACATGGTCCTTGTGACCCAGCCTGTTTCAGTTATTTATTAATGGGAGCAGATGATTAATGGGAGTCTAAGTATGGTAGCGTGGCAGGAAAGTGTTTTGGTGAATGTTAATTCAAAGTAAACGACCCGTGTAGGATAAAATCCTTATGATATTCTGATCAGTAAACCTGCCCTTTGACCAGTGTAGATTTTTACTGCTTATTCACTTAATCTCACAGCACTGCTGCCAAAACTTGCCTTTTACTTCCTATGCGAATGTGTTGAACCCAGATGAATGTTTGTTTTTAGGACTCAAATTTATTAAATCTAATGAATACAACCCAGCTGCAACCTCCAGGACGAGATACTGGTGATACCACAGTGGTACTGTACCACTGTGGTATCACCAGTCGCCAATAGCGTCACTGCTCGGCAGCAAAGGAGGTTGATGTGAGGCTGTACACACTCTGTAATACACAACCTGCGGCTCAAACACTTGATATAATAATTGACATTATTTTTGACCATAGTTGATCTGACAACATCAATCAGCACAACCATATTATGACTCCAGCTTGCTCCAGCAACCAAGTGTACTCCACCCCCGGATCTAAAAATGGTTACTTCTGGTACCAAAAAACTACCATGAGAGCAACCGAAATACTACAGATGTAGCGTCAAAATGTGGAGTTGAAACCCAGTGGGTGACGTCACCGTTTTAACGTCTCTTTAAAACAGTTGTATGGACAAAACAAAGAGATGAATGCTGGCTCTTCAGTGAGAGCAGTAGAGGTGATGAGGGGGATGTCGGCTGCAGACAACGAGTGCACCAATCCAAAAACTGCAAACTCGCTGAGTTAACTGGTCACATGGCTTCTCCTATGTCAGCATTATACACACCCACACATAAGCTGGAGGGGGAGATGCATCTGGCACATGTCGGATGACACAAATCTGATCTTGCACTTTATTCTGGAGGAACATTTTGACTTGGATAGAGAACACTGAATGCCAGAACTGAAATCTGACTCAAAGAGGAGGCGCTGAATAATGTCAAACTGCATTAAATGGATGGACATGACAAATCATTTTACATCGATATTAAAAAAATAACCGTTGTTACATTAGGATTAGACTGTCTTAATTTGCAGGATTTGAGGCAGACTGCCAATCAATGATCTGATATTTAACGCTCTCACCATAGTAGTTATTAACTAATACTTACAATACGTATTCATGAAGGGGTATTAAATCATTTTCTGCTCTTGTGATACTTGAGACACTTTATATGCATAGTTAAGTCAAACTTTATTAGTCTACCCCTAAAATACTGATGTTCTTCACTTGATGAATGAAAGCTTAAGCTCACTTTTTCCTTTTTATGAGGAAACTCATTCTTGTATATTAATACATTCTGGTCTCTTCTAAATCATTCTTTTCTGTTATATAATGAGAACTTTTTATTTTAAGATCCTACACTGAATAGGAGAAATCTGTGGAACTGTCCTGTAGACCACTTTAATCTGACTTTTAGAGGCAGGCAGAGTTAAAACTCAGGTTTCCTGACTCTGGCTTTGCATCTTCACTTCGTCTTCATGTGTTTTTGTTGAGCTTTGAAATCAGTTACTTGAAATGCATGTGGGAAATGCTATGCAGGTGTACAGCAAAGATGCACAAATTCACTCCATTTCCTAAATGTGTGTAGCCTCACTGTAATGAAAGCAGTATGACATTCCTAGGTGCACACGTCCATGCACACCAGTTCTGCAAGCTTGATTTTCACGTACCACCCAGCAGTCATTGACCTGCCTCATACGCAAGCACAAATATTTTTCACACACTGCAGAACAAGTTCTACTGAGTCAACGATTTGCTGCGTACCCATTAATTGGCTGTGTGTTTATCACCGGACACAAACGCTCACACCCACAAATATTTAAAGGGCTGTGTTCAGTGGGAATGTCGTTATTGTTCCCTCTCTGCTCCTCACACCCCGCCTGCCCTGCGTCAGTATTACGGAGCAGCAGACACACGCGTTCTCACACTCCATTAATCTGCTCCCATGTGAGTCGGTGACTTTGTGAGATGATGAAAGTGTGAGAAACTCCTTCCTGCTGCTTCTCTTGATCCTGTTCTGGTCTGTATGCCAGAGATTAATTCTAATTAATGAGCTAATCGTCGGAGATCTAAGTGCTAAATGCTTCTGGCTATGTCATCTGTGACCTGTATGCCCCCTCCACCTCCAGATCATATGTAAATCTGTGTGAGAGGAACCACGATGTGTCTGATCTCTGTCCTTCAGTGGCTGATGGTGCAAAGCTGGTTTTAAAGTTTTAAAATGTCTGATTAGAATGATCAAATCCATGGATGGCCTTTAACATGCAGCTTGACAAAAGTTTCTCATACACTGACGCTAGACTATTGGAAATGTTTGTATTAAAGTATTACATAAGAGATGTGCATGTTTTATCTTGTTTAACAGCTGGTTTAATAAAGGACTCCTTGGCTTTTTAGCCAGACATTGTGATTCAGATTACAGTGACTTAAACATCAATTTCACACTTTAATATGAGTTAAGCTACTGATGGCAAGAGAACTTTTTTAAAAACACATAACTGTCATTGCCAGGAACATCATCAGTAGCCTAAACAGGCAAACGGCTGGCCAGTCGGCATGTCTGATGGGTGAACAGTGTCTGATCCATCGGTGCTCTCTGCCAGGTTTACTAGCTTTAATTTATACGCTCACAATTTGGTCTCCGAGTCGGGAGTTTATCCTCAAGTTTTATTGTTGGCAATGCACTCGACGTTGCTTCTCTGCAAAATTAACTAGAGTTAAATTAACTAGAGTTACCTAGTTAACTCTTTAACTAGAGTTCAGACCTGGAGTATTTATGGGTGGTGATGGGAGGCAGTCTGTGCCTTCAGATTTTTCCTGTCTACTGGAATAATGTAAAGAAACCTTCCCCCTCAGCTCCATCATCCACAGCTGTTGATACTCCAGGATGCCTCCATGAAATTACTTTATGGAGGCTTTGTCAGTCGGCATTATTTAAAAAAACAAAAAACAAAAAAAACAACAAAAAAAAACAGTGGATTGTCAACATGAGCCGCTCGTGTGTGGCAAACAGTTGTTACACCTGGCTTGGCAAATCTTTTCTGTCTGCTTGCATCAGCTGGAGGGACTTAATGTTGCTGTACCGCTGTGCAAATTGGGGGTTTCTGTCAGGCAACTGGTGATGCTGTGGTTAATTGAAAAGGTGGCACAACAGCTGTGGATTTGTCAGCCTTTTTCCCGCTGACAAGCAGTCTCAAGTCTCCAAAAACGTCCTGAATTATGATTTTGCCCACTTGAAAGGATGAATGGCTCCCACAGGTGGTCTCTGTAGCTTTCAAAAGTCCAAAAGATGGTCCCAGAGCTGAGCCTGACACCACTACAATGATGCTTTGTTCAACCAACACCTCAGACCTTTAAATTATGTAAAGTACTGCAGAGTTGCACATTTAAAAAGATGGAACTATTAAATTTCAGCTTTTTTTATATAATTTGCAAGTAATTTTAGTCAGCACTCTGCATTTCCAGGGGATTTATTTGAAAGCTTCAAATCTTAATGAAAGCTGCAGATTGAAAGTGTAAAACTGACTAAATTATATATGCTAAATCAAAGAACTCCAAGGCACTCGTTTCAAATAAAATTTGAAGTGCTTTTATTCTCATGGCATGGCCGTGCTTAACTTTAAACTCAGCACTTTTCAACAGACAAGTCTTCCAAACCCTTCCAAAGACCACCTCAAATAGAAGCAGTGTGAATTCAGGATTTTTTTTTAATTTTTTTTTGTAAACGGTCATTTAAATTGTATAGTTTAGTGTATTTTTTTTTTTTTTTTTTTTTTTTTTTAGAAATATCTAGTCTAGCACTGACCAAGAAGACAAAAATAATTAGCCTATTTAGACATGTTTGCGGAAAGCAAACATTTTAGACATGTTTTTAGTACATGTTTGGTTTTTGCTCCTGCTGGTGTTCTTTAATCTGATGGTCAGATAAGGTCAAACACCTTGTTATAAAACAAACCTGTTTTCCATTGTAACTGGTATTTACTTTTACTTGATATGGCAGGCTCCCTTCCAGGAAATTACTAGAAGAGGCAAGTAAACTGCACAGAAAACTTTGCAAGCTGAATATTTGCTGAAATAAACAATGCAAAACATTTCGACATGATCATATTACAGGATCTCCTGATTGGTTAAATGGTGTTAGTTTCTCTGTAAAGTAAACAATTAGGGCACCGCAAGAGCTGATACTAAAAGTCACCTCTTTTGTGTCCTAACAGGACCAATCAGATGAGTCTCCATCCCGATGTGGTCGGCACCCAACACCCCCGGCCAAATGCTCACCCAGCGAGATGCAGTGTCGCTCAGGAGAGTGCATTCACAAGAAGTGGAGGTGTGACGGAGACTCGGACTGCAAGGACGGCAGTGACGAAGCGAACTGTCGTATGTACACACAAGCTTTGCATGATTCACAATCCCAAGTAATCTTTAGCTGATAATGGACAGTAAGCTGTATTTTATCCTCTATCTGAAACGAGCAGTTTGGGCTCCTTTTCATCTCCATTTGATTCAGCGTTGTTCTGATTGGTAGCCCTTCCCAACAGCCAGTGGGCGGGGCTTCCGTTTTCACATGAAGTGAAATGGTCACAAAACAATTATCACTTGGTGTAGAGCCACTACTACTCCTCCACACTGGGGCTTCTGCCAGGCAGTTCAGGTGTCAAGCACCTGAACAGCCTCCTAGTTGAGGTGTGAAGCAGTAGTAGGGCATGTCTTACAGGGGAGACGGCCCTGAGGCAGAGGCAGGACACATTGGAGAGAGTCTCTCCGCTGGCTGGGAATGCCTTTGTAGTCCTGTGAGGGGAGGTCTGCATCTCTGCTCGGATCGCTGCCCCCTGCTAGCCAAACGTAGATACATAGCAGAAATTGGATGCACACTTGGATATACCACTTTTGTTAGAACAGCTGTTTGATGCTGAGTATAAATTTCTCCAGAACAGATTAGCAGTATTGGCTCTGTAGAAAACTTGGCTTTCACTTGTTTTCATTTGGTCTGTATAGAAGAAAAATGTTTGTTATAAACTGGCTTAAAAATGAATTCGGCATTTAAAGAGTGGTTTAATAAAACAAACCCTCCAGCTATGGGTGCTACACTCCTACATTCCTTTCATTAATTACTAGATAATCTCTCTTTGTTGCCTATTAGTCCGATGCTCTCCACTTTAATCCATGCTGTGATTAGGATTCAGTAATAAACCAAACAAGATGTCAGTCATCTGCAGATTTTTAATTGGCTTGTTTTTTCTTTTTACTTCCAAGAGCTTTCATGGCTGATGGTTTTAATATGGTACAAAAGTGGTCGCTCATGAATACAAACATAATTATCTAGTGATGTTTTTCTTTTCACTCACATCTTTGAGTGAACAACTATCACAAATTGGCTGAACTCAAATGTACTCGGATATTTTAGTTATTCTCCATTGATGAATGGATTTTAAATGGTTCACTGAATATTCATAAATATTTGTCTGATCAATTTGTTGTCAGTCGGTTAAGTGTTTAATGAGTAGTCCATGTCAGCACACGTGTAACTCAAGTTTGTTCCTTGGCAGCTGTTCGCACCTGTGGGTCGGATCAGTTCAAATGTGACGATGGAAACTGCATCCTGGGCAGCAGACAGTGTAACGGCCTCAGAGACTGTGCAGACGGATCTGACGAGGCAAACTGTAGAAACAGTAAGTGCACCTTCACAAACCTGTCACCAGAGGTTTTTTTTTGTTTGTTTTTGTTTTTTTGTCTCTTCTTTCATATGCACGTTTCCATTTTTTTACATCTTGAGGCTCTGAGTTGCCAACAGTGTTGTTTATCTTTTAAAGGTCCTTTGGACATGCAAATGTTGACGTCTTTCATTGTAGTTTTTTTTTGTTTGTTTGTTTTAAACAGTCAACCTCAGGTTGTGCTCCTTGGCAGAATTGGCCTTTTTTCTTCAAAAGAAAGCTGTTACACTCCAGTTTTGTGCCCTAATCTAGAAGATGTATATCCAGTGGAAAAATATACACCCAATTATCTTGTTTCCTTGAGTTTGATTTTGCTCCAGTGTAGTTTTAGAAACTTAAGTGATTAAATTTGTTTTGTAATGTCTATTCTGACTGCTGGAAAAATTGATGAATATTAAGCAACTTCGGCTTTTTATAGGCATCGTTCGAGGCCACCTTCTGTCCTGTGTATACTGCTACAGCACTGAATGCTTACTTTAAACAAGTCTAGTTTTTAAACCATGAGGTCAGTGCATATAATCCCTGTGAGACGTGTGTGTGTGTCTGAGAGATTTCCTGTAAAATGGGTCAGACACACACCTTTGCCTTTGAGCTCAGAAGCCCTGCCCCCATGTGCTTTTCCAGGCTTTTATGGGCAGCTAATGAGAAGAAAGTTGGCTTAAAGGGGCAGGAGCTAAGTTTCACACAGGATAAACTGAGGGCCTACAACAAGCCCGAAAGCAGTTTACGAAGTACACCTTTCCATAGTTGTATGGACCACCTCTTCCCTTCAGAACTGCCTTTAATATTTAATCGTATGAATTTTAGGTTTTACTGGGATTTTGTTCCATATTAACATGATAGCATCAAACAGTTGCTGCAGATTTGTTGTCTGGAAGTCTTTTACTTCACCACATCCCAGAGGTGCTCTTCTGGTTTGAGGTCTGGTGACACTAGAGGCCGTTTGAGTTCACTGTAGTCAAATGGCCTCCAGTGCCACCAATTTTCATTTTCAAAAAAAACAGTTTGAGATGATTTGAGCTTTGACATGGTGCATTGTCCTGTTGAAAGCAGCCATCCGATGAGTTCATTTGTAGACATAAAGGGATGGAGTAGCAATACACATGGTTTAAAAACTATCCCCTACATCATCACGCAACCACAACCTGTGACGTTTAAACGATGCTCAGTTGGTATTAAGGAGCCCAGTGTGTGCCCAGACAATATCCCCTACATCATCACAGAACCACAACCAGCCTGAACTCCCTGCTTTTGTTTTAATTCTGACTCTAACATCCAAATGTTGAATGAGGGTTATTCTTCTTCCTTCTCCTCCCTGCAGTGACTCAGTGTAACGGTCCAGAGAAGTTCAAGTGTCGCAGTGGGGAGTGCATAGAGATGAGCAAAGTGTGCAACAAGGTCAGAGACTGTCCCGACTGGAGCGATGAACCGATCAAGGAATGCAGTAAGTGTTCATTTTTATTTTTTTAATTAAAAAATTAAACTGAATTCATCTGTGACTGATTTTTCAAGGTGTGGATCATTTCCCGATTAGGTCACAGACTTGCTCATTTTCTCCACAGACCAGTAAAAAACATATTTCTCCCACATCAGTGAGCTGCAAGCTCAGAACAGCATGAACAACTCAGTGGGGTCTGGGCAGCAGTGACTTTTAGTGGTCAAAGCATCAAGGTCCTGACGTTTTCCCATCAGAGTGGCACACCACATGACCAAAAATCAACATGTTTGTGTTTTCTCCCCGTTCTCATATTTTCCTGATAATCTGCAAATCTAATCAGTGCTGTTAATTTCAAGTGCAGTCATCCCAGAGTCTTATATAAATGTGAAAATGTCACTGCTTATAAACGTCTTCTGATATTTTCTCAGATGAGACTTCCAAACGTCAGTGATGTAAAGCAGTCTGAAATGTCTAAACTGGAGTTTCCAGAAAGCTGATTTTGACATTGATGCTTCACTGCAACGAAAAGATAAAACGTGTTCAGGAAATAATTTGCTTTTCAGTGAGTTCAGATGTCTTTTCCTGCGGGCCTGAAAGTATCCGGGAGAGTTTATTTCAGGCAATGACATTCCTCTGTGCTACACATGGGTTTATGCTGATAATATGTGGATTTTTTTTACGTAAATCAGTCCATGAATCTTTCATGCGTCCTACAGTTCAGGTCTAAATAATTCTCTTTCATGGATCAAACAACTCAACCAGAAGTGACTATCAGGCTTTCCACAATCAGAATACTAAATGTATGAATTCTGCTGCAGCTCAAACAGAAGAAAAGATCTGCAAATAATATAAAAAGAAATCTACAATCACTCATGAAGAAACCTTCACAAATTTGCATGACAATTCATCACTATTTATGTGGGAATATTAGATTGTTGTACAGAACTTGTGTATATTGTCGAAATGCATATTGGGGTGCATATAATTTATTGTTGGTGGCCAAACAAGTGTTCAGAGTGCTGAAATGGAAATGAAAAGCAATGGTGGGTTTAAAAAAAAAAAAACACACAAAAAAAACTTGATCTGACATCCTAAC